>BGPR01000067.1:1541585-1592101 GCA_013235015.1 Araneus ventricosus
TTCCTCTTTGAAATTTCAAAGAATTGAAATAGGTGGTGTTGCTTGTTGAGCGGCGATATTTCTCTTTATACATATAAATTAAATGGTAAACGTTTCATTGAAGGACAGTGTCTAGCCCCACTAAGAGAATGAAGTAAATTTATGTATAGAAATATTGTGATCTCTAATTATAACACACCTGGAGGGACTGACATGAAGTATAATTTAACGAATGATGGATATAGCAAACATCGCTTACATTTGTAAGCAGTCGAACAAACGAGCTGGTGCTATCTTAATTAACTATTCGATTTTTTTGTACATAATTCCTCAGGTGTTCAGGAAAGTGAATTTGTTTTTTTAATCCTGAGTATTTTAATTACGATTTTTGTAGTTACGAGGTTTTTAAACGAGAGACATTAATCTCGTCTGTATTATATTTGAGATTACTTCTTTTTAAGTTGTAAAAGCACCAACTAAATTCAGAAATATTATTTATTGGTTGCGAAAAATCACATATTTTGTTCCTCTTTGAAATTTCAAAGAATTGAAATAGGTGGTGTTGCTTATTAAACGGCGATATTTGGCTTTATACATATAAATTAAATGGTTAAAGTTTCATTAAATGACAGTGTCTAGCCCCACTAAGAGAGTGAAGTAAATTTATGTATAGAAATACTGTGATCTCTAATTATAACACACCTGGAGGGACTGACATGAAGTATAATTTAACGAATGATCGATATAGCAAACATCGCTTACATTTATAAACAGTCGAACAAACGAGCTGGTGCTATCTTAATTAACTATTCGAATTTTTTGTATGTAATTTCTCAGGTGTTTATGAAAGCGACCTTGTTTCTATAATCCTGGGTATTTTAATTACTAGTTTTGTAGTTACGAGGTTTTTAAACGAAAGACATTAATCTCGTCTGTATCCTTTTTAAATTACTTCTTTTTAAGTTGTAAAAGCACCAACTATATTTCATTCACGAAAACTGCTGATTTTTAGCATATAGTTAGAAAATATATGCTACTATGATTTTACTGAATATTCAAAGCAACAAATGAATTATGATTAAAATATAAATATGATTTCATGCATATAAATTAAACGATGAAACTGTAATAAAAGTAAGATATTAAGCAGTAAACATGTTTTTGTTATCCAGTATTATTTATTTTTAAAATATAAAACTTACATAAAGTATTTTTAAAAAAAACAATCAATTTTTTTTTGCCGTTAACAATGCCTTGTAAAAGTGGTTTAGCATCAGCTTTAATTCCGATTATTCATTGCGCTATAATTTACACCAATTTCTATTTGCCTCCAGCTCCGAAAAAAATAAATTAATTATTATATTCAGCCGTGACCTCATCAAGGCGATGTACCTCGATAAACCAACAAGAATCGGATCAGCTACTTATTGCATGAGTTCAAAGACCTCAAGTTTCGTACATAAACAATGCTAAACGTAATAAAAAAATAAACGCTTGGAATCCAACGAAATATGAACCTAAGATGAAAACCCTCCACAATAAAGCTTTCTTTGTTTTAATTTTGACAGCAGGTTCTTATTTCTGACAGTCGGAGTGTTATTGGCAAAGCCTCAACCACATACTCGAGCGAGCCGTAACATTCCAATGAAATCTGATGTCATATGGCAACACGCTATTGCCCGCCAGTCATCTCGATTTTGATCTATGTCATAAATGCTGGAAGATCTCAAAGAAATCATTGTTGCCATTCCGGAAGAGTAAAAGAATGCCTAGGAGTGGAAACATAATTCTAAACATAATCTAAAGCTGAAAGTAATAAAAGAATAAGCAATCTGAAAGGTTTCAACTTTGTTTTCCCGGAAAATATTTACCATGTTTAAAGATGTTGGTCATTTTTAAAAAATTTCAGCATTTATTTTTGATTGCTATTTCTTTAATTTGTTTATTCTTTAAACACAAAAAAACCATAATCCGATTAAAGTGAAAAATTATTAATTTCCTTACATTATATTCAAATTAAGAATGAAATTTTACAAAAAGCTTTCTTCAACGAATACGCGTTTCAGTGATTTCTTTTTCGTAAAATGCATTTAAAACCATAAAAAATATCATACGTGCGCAAATAAAACAATCATGGTTTAAAGCAAAAGATTACAGCTGTTGTGAAAGCAAATATTTAAAAAACATGAAATGAGATTTAATGTCCAGGTTAGGCGTAAGTAATAACTTCCATTGCTATAAAGCTATATTTAAATTAAGAATTTTGCGTTTCAGTGTATGGAAAACACTAATTTAACTCTTTTCTAAAATTTTGTATCAAAATCGGAAAAATAGGTATCAAGCACACTTAAAAAATTGTGAAAATAATTTTCTGAAAATAACCATTTCCTTTTCTACGAATTTTTAATAAATTCAAATTATAAACATAAGAAAACCTAAAAATTTATGCATCTGTGCAATGCAATAAAACAAATAATTAACTTTTGGGCTTTAATGTAATGGTATCAAAGTTCAAAGATGTCAAATAACTTCATTCAACGAAATCAATTATTTATTCATATGCATAATCTTGGGAAAAGTATAAAGTACCTTATATTGCACATGGAATTTGAAGCTCAACGAATGTAGGCTCACCATGCATTTATTTGGAAAACATAATAGACACATAATTGTAAATCATCGGTTCAATTACATAGCTTAATTCCATACTTTCGTTTTTAATTATAGAGTTAAAGATCGCTAGGGAGGTAGCTTATAAACAGACGCCTTAACTTCTATGGAGTAGTATCTATACTTAATTATTGAGAGATCATTAATTACACGGAGAATATAAAGATGAAAAAGTTTTCAATAACAAATTAAATATCCTGTTCCTGTAGCAAAGTACTAATATATTTTTACGTTTATCTTGTTTTTACCACGCGTAAATTAACATTGCTAGGGTGATTACAAAAATAAGTTCTCATCAATAATATAACTCATGATATTTATAACAGATTTCATAGATAAGAATAATTTTTCATTGTAGTTAATTGCAAATAGTTTTGCACGTCATCTTCAAAATGGTTGTAGTATCAAAGAAAGAAGTGTTAACAATAAATAAAAAAAATCACATAAAAATAATTCCTAATGGTTATACAGCATATTATGAATAAAACTATATTACAAATTAGGATTACCTACCAATTATAATTTTAAACAACAATTTAATGAAAATTTCCACTTTTGTTATAAGTATAGCTTTTAAAATAAATGAATTATTTATACACATATAACATAAACTGAATATATACAGAGCTGCAAGTTTTAGAATCGACTTCTTACTGTTTCTACCGAAATATTTAGTCTATTACATATGTGATAAATTTACATAATTATGAACCGAAAGGTAATAAAAGTTGACCGTTGATTGTCATGAATCAATATACCGTTACACCTTAGAAATGGAAGGCTTAGTATAGTCTAAATGTAGCAAAATTCTCATTATTATCTGAAGTAGTTATGAACAGAAAAGTTTTTAGGAATTTGTACAACCACCATATAAAATTCTTCTCCTTTTTGTTAACAAACAAGCCTACAAAAAACTAGAAAGTCCGTTTGATAAGAAAGAGGAACGTTTCTATCTTTACTGAATAATAATAGGGACTAAAAGTAAACACAGAGAAAATGTTATAAGTAAATGTTGTAATATAGAATAAATGTTATAATGAAATGTGTTTCTGCAATCTATCACGTCAAAAGCAAACAGGACAAAACTCAAGAGACAAGAGAGTGTTTTGTAAGCTTGATAAACTTGAGTAATTTGATATGAAACTATTTCACGCACTCGCTTTGATAAAATTTTTATAATGTGTCTAATTAGAGTAATAACAAAACGTTTTCTTTCCTGAAAAGCAGACAATATGTTTTATACTAGTTTGAATTTTTCAAAATTCCCAGCGAGACACAAAACATTAACATCCCATCTCATCCGTAAGCAGAACAATTCTCCTTGATTTTACCATTTGAAAGACATGTACTGACAAAATGCTAGCAAGCGGGTAACAACTTCACTACAATGATCCTATAACGCGGAAAAGCGCTTCAAAAACTCATGCCTCTTTTATATGGACGCAATAAACTCTTTTTATCCGCACCATTAAAAAATAAAGTTACTTCAACTTTCAATTTTCTACCTTGATCGGCTGACCCTATAAGATTAACGAGTCTCTTAAAAATATCGAGTTCAGCAATTCTTTCGGGTGTCCCCGTTTGGTATTTAAGTCCAATCCCTCATTTTGGCGATTCTCTTTCTACGATATGAAGCTGGGCATTCATCTGTACTCCATTCCATTCCATTTGTCCCAAAACTATTTTTCACTTTCTCGTATACGAAGTATACAAAGAGAAAGTATTGTAATCAGCAAAAAATTCGAACTCGAGATTTCGACGAATCTCTACGTTTTAGACCTCCCTGATTCCGAAAAACACAATTTTGGAATCATGTCTGTCTGTCTGTGAACACGATAACTCGAAAACTATTAGAGCTACGGAGATGAAATTTGGTATGTGGTCTTTAAACACAATTTGTAGGTTTCTATCAAATTTTGGACAAAATCCGTCCGCGGGAAGTTTGTCTGTCTGTATGTCCGCGGTCATGCGAACACTATAACTCAAAAACTTGAATAGCTAGATGGATAAAATTTGGTACACAGTTTTATCGTCATGAATGTAGGGTTCGTATAAAATTTTGGGCCAAATCCGTCAAAGGTTTGACTGTCTGTCGGTCTGTATAATCGCATACTTGTAAAAATTATATCTCATAAGCCCTTTGGCTGAGATAAATAAAAACTTGTATCACGGATGCTAACATTAATTATAGATCTGCTGTGCCCAAATTTCGTTTCAATCGGTTAAAAAAGAGGCGTTCAAATTGCATATTCAATTTTTTAAATCTGATTCTCCATGCGCATGCGTACTAGTAGCAATCTGTGCACGCGGAAGGATTACGTGACTTTGTAGAGAAGAGTAGAAATCGGTGCGCATTTAATCGAAATGCATCTCTTTGCATTTGATTCTTTATCTAAATATTTTCTGATAGTCATTGGATTCTGGGTTCGAATTTTTTTATCCACGCGAGGGGGAGGGGAAACAGCACCTTTTTGGGGAAGTATATGAGAAAGTTTAGGGGAGACCACTCCCGCTGGTTTTCCATCCATTCAAGTCGAAAAATGAGGCACGTCATTCACGGAGGCTCCAAAGTTTGTTTTGAGACAAGGTTCAAATTCGCAGAATTCTACCCCCACTCCCTCCTCTTTCCCCACGCGGGAGATTGAGTTTCACTTCAACCCTCGATGCGAGGTCTCAATGTAGGCAGATCCTTCGATGTGCCGCTATCCTCGCATCGAGGGCCCTAATTGGAATCGGCGCATGAAGTGTTGGATTTTTAGTTCGTTTGAATTTCAGTATTACTATTCCGCTATGCCAATTTCCATTGGTTTTTAAAACTGGCGGTTGCTTTTTCCTTCTCGTGTTCCAAAAATTCCATTTTGGAAGAGATGTGAATGGCCTGCTTGACGCTTGCTAGTGATACGTGCATTTTGACCGCGGCAATCCCAAAATGGTCATGGAATGGAATCCAATCATATAAACTATTCGTTGGTTTAAAAACCTATTTCAAGACTACAATAAATGACTTTTTGAAAATTTCTGCTATTTTTTAAAAATGTCTACAACACTAATATTACATGTTTTGGGAAACTCCCTATTTCTAACAATATTTAGAATGTATATCGATATCCATACCAACGAAATGGAACACAAATGTCTCCCTCGCTGCTTGGCAGTAAAATAATTTACATTATTCAGTTTTTTACATTCTCGTACGAAAAATATACGGAAGGGAAATCTTGTAATTATGCAAAAAATTCAATCTTTTTTCAGATTAGCGAGATTTTGATGAATTTCCATGATTTATAGCTTCCTGAGTTCGGAAAAAAGCTATAATCGGGATTAAATGTATCTATATGTAACATCATTCTTAGATGTGAAGTGTATACCATTTGGGTGAAGGAAAAAACAATAGTTGAATCAATCTCCCTTTATTGAATCGTAGAAGATAATGTAGATTACTTTTCAATACTTAAAAGAATAATATTTTACGAATATCCATGACCAGAATTAAAGAGGTAACGCGCGAAGCGGCGCGCTGTTGTTGTCAGCTTACATGTTGGAATTAAAAAGGGGAGATAAGAATTTTAAGAACCCAGAAAAGGGGATTTCCCGGAAAGACTCGTGACTCGAAGCGAAAGTAGAAGTGCGCTTATTACGATGGAAATAGAAGTAATTAAAAATGAGGTATCGTTAAAAGTAATTAAAGAAAGTTTAAAAAATTAAATTATTACATTCTATATGTATATATGAACACGACAATTCAGTAAGCAACAACGTGGTTTTCACAAGAAGATTATAAAACTTTATCAAACTCCGAACCGAATCCGTTCACTGAAAATATAGGTACTTTTTCATAATAGCAGCTACACTGCAATACGAAGCAGCGGAAAAAGCACCACATCTGCTAAGATATTTTTAGCATGTGCGTTACCGTTCATAGGGCCGCAGGCCCGAAACCGATTCCACTGAAGATCCGCCGTGTATGGGGCCTGCTGCCCGCTAAATTATACGCAGTGGCCAAACGCCCTCCCGATGGCGTGGAGCGGAAGTTTGGAGGGGGGCGCCAGCTCAGGTGTCGTCCTCATCATCTGACCGCGGTTCAGAATTACGATGTCCGTCCTTAAATAGCCCTCGTGTTGCTTCGGAAACGGGACGCTAATATAACCTAACCTCACCGTTACCATTCACATTAAACAAAATATGACATACATTTTAAATTTTTAAACCTGCGCACGCCACTCCGTACAAACAAAATGTTAAATGAATTTGCAGTAGAACCCCGGGAATCCTGAATTCGAGATAATCTGAACATCTTTTTTTAATTCTCTGAAAATTTTTTATTGAAAAATGGAGGACATATAACAATTACGAATCAGAAACGAAGCTAATGTTTATTCCTTACTTAGAAGAAGTATTCGAATTGGTTTTTAAGAATGAATTAAGCGCCTTACTTAGAAGAAACAAACTGATATAACTTCTTTTTACCCTCAACTTGTTTCCACCGTACCCTGCGAATCGCCGTTTGCTCTTTCCCTACGCCTTCACGGAGCACCCAGAGCCAATAATTTACTGTATTTAATATATCAAAAGAATTTTACTGAATTTCCCGGATAATCCGAATTCCCCGGAATCCGAGCAGAGGTCAGTCCCAATTAGTTTTGATTTCTGGAGTTCTACTTCAATTGTGTGCAAATTATCAAGTCTATGATTAAAAATAAGTTTAAAAAAACTGTGGATATCAGAGAAAAAAGAACACGGAAATTGAACTAATAACATGAATTCATAATTTTTTCAATTTTGAAATGTCGTAAAAATGGCCATTTTTCGCACAATAAATATTTTCCGAAGTTATCAAAGAAAAACTTTAAGCTAAATAAATAAATAATAAAAAAAAACTGTAACATTCCGTCAGAGAAAAAGGCAATTTTGAATATTTTTATCTGGTGCAAACCGAGAACGCTTGTTAACGAAACACTGTAATTGACATCCTTATATGGTATATTATACGTGAAAATCAAGGGATGAACTTTACTAATTTTTGAAATTGTATTAAGCAAACACATCTTAATTAAAATACAATTTTTATTAAAAATTGTATTTTAACTAAAAATTACAATTTTTATTAAAAATTGTATTTGTGGCATTAAAAAAAGATCCTCTATTATACCAAAACTTCCTTTTGGGTTTAAGAATATTTTTTTATCTTGATTGACGATAAATATTTTGAAATGGTTTTTAAAAAGCAATATGCATTAAAAGTATTGTCCGCCATGCATTTAAATAATCTTCATATTCCAAAAACTATATTCTAAAATTATTACATTATAGTAATGAAATAACATATTCTAAAAAAATCTAAAAGACATAAGAATAAAAAAAAATCCGGAGTGATATTTTAAAGCAAAGTGATCAAATGTATTTCTCTTCAAATTCAACTGAATCAGGTTAATCTACTGCCAAATCCACTATTCACATTCAAATCGGAAACTACAAACGACTCACTTTTGAAAGAGAACAAAAGCAGACGATCATTACGTGTCACGCAGCTCAGGGCATTTCTGTTACGCTTATTGAAAAATGGTAGATAAGAATTATGAATATCTCTGGAAATGATTCTAAAGCCTGTCATTCAATGTAAATGTAATGTAAATGAGATCAGAATGATTTATCAATTCATTGCGATGTAAGAAGTAAATACAAAATGGCTAGGGTAGGAATTTTAAATACTGAGTGCGACTTCTTTATCAATTTATTTCAAATGGGTAATAAGATAAGATAAAATTTGTTCCTGGCAATTTTTATCATGCAAATATGAAATTATTACAATTTCATTGTTGCGCTTTACATTAAAATGTTTAGATAATTTATCATTAAATAGTGTTTGGAATCAGAATTTTAATTTAACCAATTAGTGCAACTTTCTGCGACAAATGAAAGTGAATAAAATTCAAACTAGATAATACTATTATTTTGATACATTGCGAATATTTGAATGGCTATAATATAGAGAGCAACAACAAATTTAAACTGAAGAATTAATGTCTCTCATAAAATAAAAAGTTTTGTAAAATAAAACAAAAGAAATTAAGAAGTAGTCCTTGGCATTTTATTCACTTTACATAATTTTAAACCTTTCACAACTAACTTATTAAAACTGTTTTGTTAGATACATTTCATCAAACAAGCTCAGCTAATGCGCATAAAGTTCTTTACTTTCGAATCATGGCTCAGACGTATCAATTCTATGTATACAAATTTGCATTCTTTTGTCTGAAGAATTTCACCGGTTCCTTTTTCTGGACTCTGGGATGAATATATTATTCATTGCTAACCAGTATACTTGACCATACATCAGAAGAGAGAGAAGAGAATCCTTTATTTTTTTCTAACACTTTACACTTGCCAAAAATCACTGAAAATTTATTCTGCACGAGTTCGGAAATCTGAAACTTATATATTATAACAAGTTTTCAGCTGTCTAAATAATTGAGAGATTTTAAAACTTTAAAATATTATCTTTATTAAAAAAATTTTTATCTGCTTTTAAAAATTCAAAAAGGTTTACTCTATAAAACAGTTCAAATTTCGTGGTTTACATACAAAATAATTTTAAAAATCGTTTATTAATATTACACGATATGACATTTTGAGTACTAAAGCTTCCAAAATATTGAATAGAATAACAAAAGAGCAACATTTCAACATTAATATGGATTTAACGCCTTATAGATTTTCTTGAGAATTTTCGACCATAAATGCAACCACCGGGAGTGGTCTCCCCTAAACTTTCTCGTATACTTTTCAAAAATTTGTCATTTTCCCTCCCCCTGAGTGGATAAAAAATTCGAACCTACTGTAACCCAGAATGCAATGACTATCAGAAAGTTTGTTATCGTAGATTATAGTGATTGTAAAATATTTAGGTGAAGAATCATACTCAAAGATATGCGCATGTATTAAAACTAAGCAATATTTATTTTCTATCACACTCTAGCAAGCTCCGCTAATGCGAGGGCATGCGCGAGCGAAAAGAAAACAGGAGAAAATAACCTCTTTCGCTATCGCTGAATAGCTTGCGCATGCGCAGAGATTGCTTCCAGTACGTAAGTAAACAAATTCAATATGCATTTTGAGCGCCTTTTTTTTAACCGATTGAAACGAAATTTGGGCACAGATCTATAATTAATGTTAGCAACCGACATACCAATTTTTATTTATCTAAGCCAAAGGGTTTAGGGGATATAATTTTTACAAGTATGCGATTGTACAGTCCGATAGACCATCAACCCTTCGACGAATTTGGTCCAAAATTTATACGGACCTACATTCATGGTAATAAAACTGTGTACCAAATTTTATCCATCTAGCTATTCAAGTTTTTCAGTATAGTGTTCACATGACCGCGGACAAACAGACAGACAGACAGACTTCCCGGAGACGGATTTTGTTCAAAATTTGATAGAAACCTGCAAATTATGTGTAAACATCACATACCAAATTTCATCCCCGTAGCTCTAATATTTTTATGAGTTATCATGTTCACACACAGACAGACATAGTTTCAAAATCGTGTTTTTTGGACTCATGGTGGTCTAAAACGTGGAGATTCGTCAAAATCTCGAGTTCGAATTTTTTGACGATTACAATACTTTCTCTTTGTATACTTCGTATACGAGAAAGTAAAAATCTGAAACTTCGATCTTCTCCTAATCTAAAGCGTACTCTATATTTATAAATCAATTATACATTTATTATGTATTTCTGAGCAATTCAAAATTTACAGGACTCTTTTTAACATCCCGATTTGGGTTCATTCAATTTTTGATATTAATATGGATTTAACATCTTACAGAATATCTTTGAGAATTTTGGACGAAAAACTGAAAATATTATTAACTCTTAATCTAAAGCATTACTTTATATTAATAAAGCAAATATATTTCAGGGTAATTAAAATCTTCTATATCTTCTTTAATATCACAAACTGGATTAATTCAATTTTTGAGTCTATTTTTTCTTTTTTTTTTCTTTTTATTGTTTATACTTTCATACACGTCCTAACTAAAATGAGTCATTACCCAGCTAATATATATAATTACTTTCGGACATGACCCCACAGGGAGCAATTTTGGATGGACAAATCAGCTGTAATGCATTAAATGAGTTGGTGCTTTCGCTTAACGGAAATTTATGATATCCAATTAAGTATTAATTAATTCATTTCACATACAACCAAGGTAATAAAAATGTAGTGGAAAAAAGTAAAGATTTATGTCCCTTTTTAAGAAGGCCCTTTTCTATATAGTTATAACTTGTTTTCCTGTGTTTTGAATTTTTCTGTTTTTGATACAATATATGATTATACCTTCATTTTGGTTCACAGAATGAATCTATCAGGGAATTTTTATTCAGTCAATTCACTATAAAGAGCAAAATCGGTTAATTTTTCAATTAAAAATTCAGGAGTATACCTCTGTTTAATTTGTAACTTTTTAGAAACTTTACTGTCAAACACATCGATGTACTCAAACGTATTTATATATCCTTTAAGATCCATGTTCTGAGATCTTTTCTGTCAGTAAGAGAATTAGTTACAAAGCAAGGAATACACAGCTACAATCCTCAACTTATGAGTTGTGGAATGAGAAAAAGATTGGGCTTAAGGAAGAGGAAAAAAATTTAAAAAACTAATTATTGAAGCCAAAACAAGAAAAGATGCATTCTAGGAATGAAAAGCTAAAATGCTCTAATTCATGTTAAAATGGTCCAATTCGAAATTTATGCAAAAAAACGATTATCGTTAGAATAATAATCTTTTTTTAAACCACAATGAAATTCCTTTATATTTAAAGCATTTCAAATTTTTAAAGCTTGGAATAATTTCTCTTCAGGTACTAAAAAACAAGCTTATTTGATAATATACAATTTGACAAAAAAATTCTAGGTAATATGTTCCAGTATTATTATTTGAGCACATACTTTAATTCTGATGTTGGCTAAATAGGCTTGTGTGTCATAATTTTAAAAATTCAATTTAATATAAAATCATCGATTAAGAAGTAATCATCAAAACAAGTGAATTAATATTTTCTATGTAATTTATCCATGTATCGCCACTATAAAAACGACATATCGAAGCATCATTCTGCCTGATTCTACAGCATAATTTTGAAAAGATGCTTTAGCTACCATGCTAACTAAACAAAATAGAGTTACGATTGGTGGAATAAGCTTTCAATGAATCAAATGGCTTAACAACTTAATTTTTTATAGAATTTGCAAAAGATTTTATTTTATGTTTTCAGCACATTATTACTTGAAATTAAGATGTCAGATTAAATCAAGTGTAAAGAAAACCAGGGGAAAGCAGACTTTATAAAATAAAATCTTTCATCAAACGCTGACGGCATCTGCGAATACTTTCTGCATCGACCTTATTTCCGAAAAAAACATCATATTTGCAAACGATAATTTTTTTAATTCTTTAATAATGTACATCATTTTATAAAATTAAAAAACAAATTTTATTCTTTTTCAAATAAAGTCTTCGTTGATTGTTTATGTAACTTATTACATTTAGATAATCGATTCTCTTAAGAAATATATATATCATTATCGATTTCTGGTGCACTTTTTCATTACGTTTTTCTGCGGAATCTTTATCCATTAAGGGAATTAAAGGGTCAACATATCGGAAGAGAACACAAGCATACGCGACACAAACAAGACAAAAGTCCGTCATTGATCGGTGGAAGGGGTTTTCTTTTTATTCTTCTTTCCTTCTTCTCAGTTTTAACCGGCTTCTTAAGGAAATAGGATTTTTACTCTTGTTATGGTCGAAAGGTTAAGAGAATAAATATTTGCTCACTTATTTTTATTTTGACCTGTTATGGTGTCAATGAATCTTAAAGATTTGCCAAGTTTCATAATGAATATGCGGCTTAAACTAAGTAATAATAATTACAGAAAAATATTGCAAAGAACGTAAAATTTTTCATTCATTAATTTGAGCATTGCGCTCGATATATTTAATTTAGAAAGCACGTGGGTTTATTTATTTCAACATAGTTCTCGTTTAAAGCTTTTAGCCTGAAATATAGAATTTGTGTCAGGCATGAATCACAAAAGATATTTAAGAATGTCATATCAGAAAAAGAAGAAATGTAATTTTAACTGTAAGTTTGGTTTTCTGTGCGAATCCTAATCTTAGATTTGATATAATGTAAAGTGCGTTTACCATAACCATTAATCAATAGCAGCTCAAATTTTCAGCTCAAAACAATGTTAGTTTAATTCCAATAGTTGCAGTCTTTCCTACGCAAAAGTAAAATGTATTTCAGTTAGAATTGTTTTTATAAATAATTTATTTAAAAATAAATTATATGGACATACGACTTTCTTCACTATTTTGAATTACTGATTGTAACCTATAATTGTTAATAAAAATGCATTTAATTTGCTATAATGTGATGCAATAAAGTATAAAAACATTTCATAAAAGGGATAACGTAATTTATCTATGCAGCAATGTATCGCATTGAATAAAATCTTAAACATAACGTAGAAATTTACTTTAAAAGTCTTTTTGGCAACTATGTTTTTAAAAAAAATTGATATAAAGAGAAAAAGCAGATGATACACTATTCTAAAAGAATTAAGACGAAAAAATATTTTTATTATAACTATCAAGTTCGATTTCATACGAATTCAAATTATTATTAGTCTATGTTGAAGAGGTATTTTGAACGAAAAATTATATATATTTGCAAAGAAGTTGTTTATTCATAAAATATATATATTTCATTAATAAATATTTATTCATGATACAAAGATAGATTGTGAAGGATCGATTATGCTTGCATAATCAATCCTTCAATAAAGTCATTTAAAACTATTTCATACAGTTACAAATTAGTGATAGATTTGAAATATAAAAATAAAAAATAAATATTTTCCAAGGAATAACTAAATATTAATTCTTTTACTTACATGTTTTTCATAAATCTGCAAATGAATAACGTTTTAGTGAAATTATTTCGACGAAAATAGGAACAAGTATTTGTTTCTACTAAGATTGTAACATAGAATGAGAAAAATATGTCAAAGAATTATTCTTCTCCGTTTTATACAAACGTTGTCATTAAACGAATAAACAAAAATATTGTTCAAGAACTTTTGTCAAAGAAATCATTCGAAGCATTTGTTAGTTAACATAAAAAGTTTAAAAAATAAACGGACGCAGAAAAACGATCGCTCTTTTAATTTTATGAAATAATTCTCTTTTCTTTTATTCTTTATTTATATTTTTACTAAAATTAACTCACATTTTCTAAAGCTGTTATATTCAATTCTGATATATGTCTACAATGACAAACTATCTGCTACAATATATCAAATATTTATTTATTTACAGATTTATATGAACCGCAGATTTTCGAATTGCTATAACAAATGATATGGGAAAACAAAAATGGCAAACTTTTGATGTTCATCAATTCTGATAATAATACAAAGTTGTTCTTTTTATAGGATTTTCTAAATCAAACTATCGAGTTTTAAAATGAATGGTCTAGGAAAATTTTAATACTTGGTATACCTATATGGTTTTTAGGCATAATTATTCATACATAAAACGGATGAATTACTTATTGCGCACTAACATAAAAGGAAATGTCCTTTTGCACTCGTTTCAATCGAAAAACGTGATAATGAAAAAAATACTTCTGAAGTTGACATTATAGATAAGGAGATTGAAAAAATCCTAGAAACGAAACACCAATCCATGCCCCTGCAACTGTAACCGTAAGGTTATTTAAGCAGTCTCGCGGACATGAAGTGGACGAAAAATCACAACACTCGAGACCTCTCACTGCTACCTAATTATTAAACGCTACAAGTTTATAAATGTTATCAGGATCTATTCCATCAGGATGGATTGCTATTGTCCGTTTCATTACAAAATGTTTTGATGACACAGAGCATGTTGATAAATAAAACTTCGAAAAAACACAAAATTACACAATTGCACATGAAATAACTGGACGCAAGTAAAAACTACATGCAATGGAAAAACTGTAAGATGAGAAAAAAATTAGATTCAAAAAATAAAAAGAAAAATATATAATGAAAAGAAAAAGATAAAAAAAATAAAAATGATAAAAAAAGAAAAAGATGAAAAAAAATTGTACATTAATAAAAAATAAAATAAAATAAAATAAATATACACAAATACAGAGAAATGGGCTACACAGAGTTTTAAAAGCTCGATTTTGAAGAAGAGTTAGTTGATGGAAACTCTATTTGAAGAAGGTGAAACACGGTTGAGCCTAGAAACAAGCGGATACCAGCAAAATGTATATTTACTAAGCGAAGGAATAGCATAATCAAACTGAAAGGGCTGATAACTAGCCAAGCATGTAAATTAACAATCTGAAATGTCGTGAAATCTGTCTCGGTTTGGGTATCCCGAAATTCCGTCAGTATGTGTGTTGAAGAGTGATCCAAAATAACCGATTTCAGAGTACACCATTCCTTCAAATATTAATTAAAATAACGGAAAATAATAAGCGCAAATCAATTCATAAAGCGTTGAAGTAGATAGCAGACATCACAGGAATCTCTAGTTTACAAAATGAAAGTTTAAGATAATACTGTGAGTTTCTTATCTACTCTCAAAATGATATTGAAGATGCATCAAACTCCAGAGAGGGAGAGAGTTATTAAAATTACTAAATTTCATTATTACGTTTATGGTTGGGAATTGAAATCTACCATGCAAGTACATTTTGGCAATAACCTTTTTGAAAGCACCCTCATTTCTTTAGAACTCGGAGTAATGAATTTTGTTGACATTTAATTTAAAATTAACCATGATGCTTCAATAATGTACAAATGCCTTGTTTTTGAAAATCATTTGCAGAAAATTGAAGCATTATGATTGACTTTCATTGATCATGAATGGCTTTCAAATTGTCAGCAAACGATTAACTTTTACAAATCATTTGCTGACAGTTTGAAGATCATTCAGGAATTCTGAAAGACATTCAGAATTGACTTCATATGAATGTGCTCGATCTGATTAAGTAGAAAGTCAGAATATCTGACGATTAATGTATAATAGAATGTATTACAGTGCTTATTACTTATTAGAAAGCTACAGAAAATTTTACACTTTTTATTATAGAAATTAGATTTATTTATTTATATTTCAAATATATTAATTTTATCATTAATTTAATCATATTCATTAGAAAAAACTTTTTCATTAGATAAACATTTTCATATAACTCTAAATTATGTGTTGTTCAAAATTATTCGAACGGTCAAAAACTTACAACGAAAAAATAGCATAAAAATATTTTTAAATAAAATATCGGTGGTTAATGTTTATATGGCCTTCTTTGGCCTCAATCACTGCTTTCAATCATTCATCCAGGCTATCAACCAGTTTCTGCGTTGCTTCCTAGTTGATATTATGCCATTCATTTTTTATCTTCTCAAAAAATTGATTTTTATTTCTTCTCTCCTCAAAATGGAATTTCCAATTCAAAACTGAACATAAATTTTAGATGGGATTGAAGTTTGGTATTTGTGGTGGCCACTCCAGTATCTTAATCTTGTTTTTTGAAAAGTAATCTTTGGAAATCGTTGACGTGTGTCATCATCTCGTTGAAAGGTATACCTTCGACCCACACTCAAATTTCTGATGGATTTCTTCAGATTTTGGGACATGACATCGACATCCATACTTAGAGTCATTTTACTGTTTATCGTCACAAATTCCTCAACACCTTTAGAGGGAAACAACCCCATACCATCACATTTCCGCTTTAGTGCTTTACTCTGTGTAGGATTTCAGATTTAGGACTCATCATTTTAAGAGCGTCACCTGATCGTCCCCACGCTCTTTTTTTCTTTTTTTATCCAAGAAGATCATATTTACTTTTTTATGACCATAAAACACTGTCATAGAATTGTGAAACCTTCGAAATGTGCTCTTATGCAAAGGCCAAGCGCATTGCCATGTTTTGTTTTGAGATGTATGGTATATTTCTTTGGATACAGCTTATCAATTCTAAGTTTTTGATTTTAAGGCTAACTGTTAGAGCTGACACATTCAATTTCACGTCTTTCACAGTCTCTCTTGACGATATATCGTTCTTTGTCTGTGCACATCTTACATCCATAGAGTCTTCTCTTGTACTTGTTTTCGGTTTGCTGTCTCGCTCTCTTGTTTCACATGGATCCTGTCACCTCATACGTCTTGCACAAATAGTAGATACCCAATCTTGACAATCTATTCTTTTTTGCTAGGCTTTCATATGATACCCCATCCTTTCGATCTTCATTATTGCGATGGCGAAGATCAAAATAAATCTTTTAGCTCTTTAACTTACAGTCGGCTTGACTGCTTCATAGACCAAAAAATAAATTACCGAATAAATTAATCTGTTAAAATTATTAAAATTTACCAAAATAAAATAAAATCCAATTCGTACTAACTAAAATATAGCCTTTGTCATCAGTCGTTCGAATAATTTTGAACAGCTGGAATATACTGTTAAAGCAATTATTCTTTCTAAGAAGTAGTGACATTTCATTAAATAACTAAAACGTATATGCATTTATGGAGGATGAAATAAGGTACTAGAAAATGAAAATAAATAGCAAATTATCAAGTTTTTAAAATTTTATGAACAAAAGATTGAATTTTGGCAGTCCGTTCTAATAATTTTGAACAGCACTGTACCCAGATAGCACGTAAGTTTGCAGCAAGTTTGATTTTGACTTGTCATGGCAAAATTTGACGCGTCAAACTTGAATCGAACTTGTAGCAAGTTCGATGTGACAAATAGCGCCACCTCCTTTGCAAATCAAACTTACTGCAATTTTGCAAAACAAGCTTCCTGCAAAGATAGCACAATAAAGAGATAATTATCTTTGTCTCTGTTTTAAAAAACATCCGATTTTTAATAGCATCTCCTAGACCGTAATTCTTTTTTATTAATTCAATAAATGAATGATAATTTGTGAAAAAAATAACTTTTTCATAAAAAAAATTTTTGAAACATTTTCCATCTTTTTACTAAATATATCACTCTCACTTTAAAAAAAACTATATTGCCTTTTTCTTAATGTTGAAATTTTAACGTTTATAAACAAAATTAAATCTAAAAAACAGTCAGTATTTGTTGAACAATAATAACTAGACATTTTGTCCCATTTTAAAGTAATTACTTTTGAACTCTAATTTCATAATTTATTCTACTAGCAAAACATAGTTATTAGCGAAAATCGCTCTCTCTTTGACTTCAAATCATATTCTCAACTCAAAAAATTAATGAAATCCAGAAAATAGTTAAAAATAAATCGTATACGGATCGAATCGAACGATGTATTAGCGAAATCTATCTTCTCCTCTCAGAGTTCAACTGGCTCAATGGTTAGCGTCTCCGCTTCGGAACCGGGAGGTCGCGAGTTATATCCTGGGTTGTGATTCGTACTCTGTTTTTGCTATAATTTGCAATAAGTTTGCACGGCAAGCTTGTGGCAAGCTTGCTGCAAGTTCGTTTCATGGTGACTTCGGAGCTTTCGTTAACTTGCTGCAAGCTTGCACTCTTGTCATGACAAATTTGTGGCAAGCTTGCTGCAAACTAAAATTGCTATCTGGGTATATTTCACAAAGGTATCATTGTGATTATTTAGTCACGGCCAATGTGTAGTCCATTACAGCACCAAAATGACTTCATTTTGGAGGGCGTCAGGGTTGAAGCACTGACGTAGAGAAGCTAAATCTTGTTCAGACGATTTTTGTTCCCCGCCGTCTTATTTGCCTATTAAAGCCCTATAAACGTAAAATTGTTCTACTGTCAGAGCGCCCCTAAGTTTGGCGGTCGGATCGCTTTTCTACGGCACTGGGTTTTTTCTCAATAGAAAACATCCGCATAATTAAGAGCCCATAGGGTTAACTGTAAAGACCTGCAGAAGTTTAAAAGACATTAGAGCTCAAGGAATGCAAAAAAAAAAAATATATTTTTTCGATTTTCATACTCATAAGAAAGTTTAAGAGTCAACTATCAAACTAATATTTCGCATGAAATATGCAAAGTTTTCCACTTTTTTATTGCGTGTGCAACTTTATTGGTCAGAGGAGCAAGGTGAATATAAAGATGGAACAGTTTCTAGAGGTCAAACCTGGTTGGAGCAACTTATCGAACACTTTAACACATGCTCGATCATTAGAAAGTTAAAAGTAATCATCATTGCCGTTAAAAGGCGTGTGAAGGTGATTAATTATTAAACGAAGTAATTAATGAAGTTGGAGTTAAACCCACAAAGAAAGTACAACATTAAGATTCCCTTTAAGACCAGCTTTGTAACGTGCAAATCATCTTCATTATTTTATCAAAGGATGACGGTTAGACGTTGAAAAATTGCTGCTCTATCAAATTTCCCGCTGCAGAAGACAAGTTCTTTAAATAAAAAATTTGAAAATGATATATGCAATCAGTAGGTAGCAAAAATCCGTGATATTTAGCAGAAAAGGTTGCTAACCTTTCGATATTTGCAGGTGGCGATTGACTTTTAATTCGGTAGAAATGCTCCGCTTGTAATTAATGAGTTTGCTGTTAATTGCAACGTAGTGAACTCCAGATGATTTATGAGTAAAATCTCTCTCATAAATGAAATTATTCTGATTTACATTAAAACCCATGAGAAAAATAGGTAATAGATTGTAGCAGGATATTGGATTTAAAAAATTAGGTAGACCGCCGCTTCCTGCGAGTTTAAGTAAAATAATAGCTTTAAAGGAAAATCTGCATACGTTATTAGATGAGTATCAATCAAAGCAAATAAACAGATAATTTTAACAAACATTTGAATGATTCATTATATTGTATACATTATAATTCCTCTGGTAATTGTACACATTCATATTCCTCTGGTAAAGGTTTACCTGAACTGACCGTCATATTAATCCAAAAGTAAGTATTTCAGGACGAAATAAAGTAGGACTCCGTGAACGATGAGTAATTTATTTTAATGAAAACTTCTTAATTTTTTACAAATATTTACGTGTTGTTAAGAAGAAAAAAACATTTTGCCAGAGCAACAATACCGGACATCGCACTGTCGGAGAGAAAGAGAGAGAGTCGTCTTAATAGAGGGAGGGAGTCAGCGCCATCTGGCGGATAATTACATCTGTTCAGTATGAATAAACAATATTCTATTATAGTATATATATGCTCTGATAATAAAAATCTCAGAAATAAATCTGATAATTACTACTATAAATGGCCTTTGATAAAGCGGTTATTTTAATATAAAGGTCTCTTTAATGCGCCTTCTCTATTTTTACCCATTCGTTTGACTGAGATATCATTCTATGTAAGGTTAATTCTGTTTTGATCTCTTCAACACTCGTTCAAAGCAATAAAATAGCATAACCTGCCAAACTTGTGAAAATTGTGTTTCTGAAGGTCATTACCCTTTTCGGACGGAAAAAATTTTCGAAACTCCAATATTAAAAATAAATAGCAAAATAAAGAATTAATCAATGACTACCGGATAAAATTCAGTTTAAAGCAGTTACTAAGTGATCGGAAAAGATATATATTTAAGCCAAAATGGCTTTCTTCACCATTCTTACTTTAGACGAAGTTAGGTTAATGCGATAAATCGGTTATTATGCATAATGACTAGTCATGCACAACACAAAATGACCTTAGCAAATATACTAAGGGAAAATATTGTAATAATTAAGAAATTCGAATTTTAGATTTTTAAGAAACTCCACGTTTAAACCCCCTGGAGTCCAGAAAAAGATATTTTTGGAATTTGCATATTATTTTTGGACATGGTATTTGTAATACGCAAATAAAGTATTATGTTATATTTCAAAGAAAGTATTCCGCCTGCCCCCCACCACCACTCCCCCATTTTCGAACGAAATCGAAAACCACTCATCCTCTGTATATTGTCTATGGGTATACCATGTAGAAATCCCCCAATCCCAACCACCCGACGGATTTCGACAATTTCTTTTTTAATTGAAAGGTTATGACGTCTAGATATGTCAACAAGGGTCGCCCACCTCCCACTACCCCTCATTTTGGAACGAAATCGAAAAACCATATTTCCACCATTCATTATCTACATGTTTTTTCGATTTCGTTCGAAAACGGGGATGGTGGCTACCCTTGATGACATATCTAGATGTCATAACCTTTCAAATGAAAAAAAATTGTCGAAATCCATCGGGTGGTTGGGGCTGGGGGATTTCTACAAGGTTTACACTTAGACAATGTACAGAGGAGAAGTGTTTTTTCGATTTCGTTCGAAAATGGAGGGTGGTGGGGAGGCATACGACCCTTGATCGCATATTTAGACGTCATAAGCTTTTATATGAAATAAAAATTATCGAAATCCGTCGAGTGGTTGGGGCTGGAGAACTGTCTGAAGGTTTTACCATATTATTTTAAATATATAGATCCCAACAGTTGAATCAAAATGGCGTGTCAAAAATATTGTAAAATACCTATTGCAGGTGATGGAAACTGTTTATTTCGGATGATATCATTCTGTATTTATGGATCTGAAGACTTTCATGCCGAAATTCGTGAGAAAGTTACACAAAACATTACAACTAGATGAGGTTTATTGAAAGATTTTACAATTTTAAAGGAATCTGTTGTCTAAAAAGAATATGTGTGTGTGTGAAATCCACTATGGTTTTATGGTCTGTTCCACTAATCTTCATGCAGTATTTAAAGCTGAAAAAAGTAGTGGCTGAGAGCCTCGAAGCAGCGAGGTGGTAAGGGCAGTGCTGAGCAAAGTGAGTGCTGGCTGCGAACCTGCCCGGAGGGAGGCGAGAGCGGCTAGTTCTGTATTAAAGTTAATAAAGAATATTTGCACCGGTAAGTTCAGGTGCAATGCGCCTAAGAGGCAGAGGTAAACATAATCGTAATTAATATTGTTAATACCCACCAATTTTAATTTTAGCATCCTAAAATTAATCACTGACCTCCCTTGGGAGGCTTAAAAGAAAAGAAGTGGGGATTTCGCTGCAAAAAAGTCTCGCCTTCGCGATTATTTCCGTGCAATGCAGTAAGTGTGTTTCGGATTTGCGATTTCATAAACATTTCGGATAACCCGAGTTTCGGTTAATCCGAGTTCGATTAACCGGGGTTGTACTGTAAATGACATGTACAAAATTTAACAACCGGAGTGTTTTACACTCGACTTTCTAGTACACTTCCACAATATAAAGCGTTTAGTTTTTAGCATCAGTACTGTATTTATTTATCACCTACAGGTATGGAGCTTTTGTATCGATGTTTGAAGAGTTGGATGATGGTTTAGGTGCACTCTTCATTATCTAACCGCAATTTAAAGTGACAAGGTCATCTGAAAATAGCCCTCGTGCAATTTCAAAACGGTGTGCTAATCTAACTAAACTAAACTAAAGCTTAAATGCAAAATAGGGCACGTATGTATAAAACGTTTTAATTAAAGAATGTAATTCAATTAAGATAATGATCAAAACTCTTTCATATTTTTCTTTAACTCATCAGAGTAAAAGTAGAATATATTTGTAACATTTCAATAGTTGGACGCTGTGCGATTTTGCAAAACTTTCTCATTATAACAAACGTATTTATCATTAAAAAAATAATTTAATCTTATTTTAATTATATTGCAGAGACTGTCATTATCCCATCAGTTGGATTATATACGATGCTCTTAAATAGTTTCAAGCAATAAAGAGAAAAATGACTCCCCAAAATAATTTTCTAAAGAGTAGTGCGATTATCATTGTGCTCATTTGAACATAAAATGTCATTTAGATAATTAAACCTCTTTGTAATATTTTAACACAGTACACGTCTTGGATCATTATTATTACACAGACATTCAGACTTCATTTTCGGATGTAGAGAAATAAGTTTTAGGAAATGAAAAATCTCTCAATAGTAGGGGAAATGTGTCAAAATTCATTTGGCATGGAAACTTCAAAAAATTAGTCATTTTATTAAATGAATTTCTGAAAGTATTTCTGGAGTATTTCCAATAATTTGTTCGACTAGGGGGAAAAACTCACTTTCCCTTAAAAAAGAGAGGTGTGAACAAATAAAAGCTAATTTTGCTTTTTGCTAAGTTTTGGAGAATGTGTTAAAATATATCCTTTCAAGTTTGGGTTATGTTATTAAAAGTCCGAATTACTCGTTTAGAGTTTATTAATAATTTGAATGAGAATATTGACTTCGAAAATATAGCCCTAACTCTGCGATAATTATACGTTCTAGCCAATTTGATATTCAGGCTATTATTCTTAATGTGCAGTTCTAACAACAGATCATTCATACTCCAAATCAAACAAATTTGTAATAGAAGATATAAAGGGAATATGATGTTCGCGCTCTTCTTTAATCGTTTTGAAGCATCGCATTTTATTACTCAGATAAATATAAACTATTAATAACTTTTGTAAAACTAATTGCGATAGTTAAAAGTAATTTCATTCTTTTGTGAACAGCTATAAAGATTTATAAAATGAAGTAAAAAATTATTTGACAACGAAAATGTGCATGGGTTTTTAAAAAGAGCAAAACGCATGCTAACTTTCTTAGCTAATCGTTCGTTAAACGTTTATTTATTTATAGTAATAAGATATAGATAGCAAGTTGCAATCAAAGATACCAGTGGCGGCTCGTCGACTCAGAAAAAGCAGTGCTGCAAAAGTTTCATAGACCTAAGTTGTAGAAAATTTTGTGCTGAATATTTTGGTATATAAAGATGATATACTAAAAACTGATAATTTTTGAGTTATAAGCAAAAATCTGGAGAAAAAACTTTTTTATGTTTTTTTGGGTATGACTAAAATTCCAACAAAAAATTATTGGTGGCAAACCTCAGAATCGTAATCAGCACCCGAAAAAACATAAAGAAGCAAAAAATTACAACTCCTCCAGAATTGGATTTAAAAAACAACTTAACGACTGAACTACTGGGAAAAAGCGAAAAAGAGCCAATGAGGAATTCGCGCCAAATGAAAGCTGAAAAAAAGTGTAGCTCAAATGAATGCGATTTCAAGCGGAGAAAGGGTTGCTTTTCTCCCGCTTCGCGTTGCTCTTTGCGTTAATATCGGATTCGTAGGAGGGGCAAAACTTGATACAGCTCTAGTCTGTCTCTCTCTTAATTCTTGATTGATTTTCCGTCTTCTTTTTACTTTTTTTTATTATTTTTTGCCATTTTCGTTGATCATTGAATTCTCGAAGTGGAAAAGTAAGCCAATTAGAATAAAAACGAAAATACAATATTTTAAAATAATTTCAGGGGGACTGCAGCTCTTATGGACGAGCCGCCACTGCAGAGATAACTCGAATATTTGCATCGAACTTTTCTCGATGCTTCCGAAATCTAATCGAAGAATAATAGCAAATATTCAAGTTCAATTCAGAACGTTTCAAAATAAATAAATTCTTTACACTCTGGGTAAACATTTTGCAGCAGCTGATGAATTCATGTACTCTTAAACACAGAGTAGTCAACGCATTTTATCTAGGGAGTGAAGAGGTAATTTGCGTCCTCCGTCCCGTGTTCTTATAAATAAAAATTACAAATAACAATTAAATTATAAACGTTGTTAAAATCATCACGTCATTAGAAATTGTTATTCTGTTTGTTTTTGAATGTTTATTATTCGTCTTACCCTTATTACAATCTTGTTTAAAGATAACCTTACCCTAACAGAGTTACCCCCGTCGGGGGTGCTCGTGGACATTGAATAACAGTCGCGGCAATAGCTCGAGTACTGAGGCCGGAATCCTAGTAGCCACCACCGGCCATGGCCCGACCACTCCGAAGGAGGTACGTACTATCACTGGTGGAGGGTAACTCGACCCCCCATTATTACTATACCCCCAGGGAAGCGAGAATCCGCTTACTTATTTATATTAAAGATAAATCAAAACTATTCTTTAATGTTTAAATGTCATGCAATATTTCAATCAGTTTCACTGAGTTAAATGTTTGCATCTTTTAGACGTTTGCAATCCTTTGCACTCAGCTAAAAATAAATCAATAAAAATTCAGATATACATGATTCACCATAATTTTATTTCTTTTAATTTATCAATGACATGCCCGCAATTCAATCCTTTTATTTACCATAATACCATAATTAGAAAAGTTGTTACTTTAATTTATTAAAAAGAAATATATATTTGCTCATCATTTAATTTTTTTAAAAATGAGCAAAAGCATTCCTTAAATTTTATTTAATTAATGAAAATCATCTACAAAGTAAAATTTCAGTGACGATGTATTATTATAATAAAAATGTGACGAAACTCAGAAATTTTTTCATTGGCAGGTCAAATTTTTAAAACGACGGATAATTCTTACAACCCAATCCCAATTTTCAATATTACAATTCTTTGATTGGTAAGAATGATTCGTAGGAACTATATCACTTTCGCACTTGATTTTATAACAGGAAAATCAAACGCATTTGTGAATTTTATAGTAAGAATCAACACACTATAAAATAACTGACACATCTCCTAAATTATTCGTAGAAAACCAGGCCATTATCACAGTTATCTTACCGGTTAGATCTAATTTATCAAAATCCTGCATCATTTTTAGAGCCCGTTCACTCACTGTTCGAGAAATAAAAATTCAAGAAGCACGCGCTCTGTTGCTGCCTGCTCAGTACTTAGTGACTAATTTCACCGAAGTTGCCTGTTAACAGAGTTCAAATTTCTGCAGTAATGGTCTTATTAATTTCCCTCACGTATCAACTGGACATGATTGGGAAGAAATTAAAGTTCGGTTTAGCGATTACACGCGCGTGCGTGACATTCTTGATATTCGTGACCTCACGTACAATCTGCAGACAAGCTTTTTCCTTCCGACTGTTGGCTCCTTAATAATATCGTCTGCTCAATTAAAGGAAATCAAAAGTAGGAATCGTCGCCAGGTGGCGCTGGGAGATGTGTTTTTGAGAGTGGTTCAGCCAACGATGGCTGTGACCCAAAAAGGGAATATCCCGCCCCAAATTGTTGCAACTTCCTCTTTTGAAACAAGACCTTTCACCATTACCTGGGAATCCAGACAAATCAAACACAGATCAATAGGTATAAATTTTGTTTTCTTTTCGTTATCATTTCTTTCTCCTCTTTTTCTTTCTTTTTTTCTTACTGGCGCAATTAACTCAATTTTTATAATAACAGTTGGTAAATTAACGAAGAAAACGCAGGCAACGAATGCATTTCTTGTACCATTTACACTGTTTAATTCAGTATCTTTAATTTAAAAAATAATTTCTAAATTATTTTTTAATTATCTTTTCTGTATTCCTTACTCTTGTTTATAGTTATTTGTAAATCAGATGATTAAAATAATATATTGTGCAGTGCAGAGAAAATAAAAACAAGAAAAACAGTATATAGAAGGAATAAAGTCAAAAACTAATAAGAAAACAAATTAACGATCATAAGAGTAAATCGTTGCTTAATTTTTTACTACCAGTTTTTCTTGGGAAAAAAAAGGAATATTAAAAGAATTGTTTTCAAAACTTATTCTGAATCAATGATTAAGAATCTATCTTTTAATATTTGATTTTGTTTCCTAATTACAGATAGTGGAAATTTAAATTTAATTCATTATTACTTACACAATAATACAACGTTGTAGATATATAATATTTTCTTTATTGAAAATATTTCTATTCAATAGAATTTTAAAGCAAGATCAGTTTGAATAGAAAGAATAACTCAAATGAAAACTTTTCACAATTCGATTCTAACTTCTAAAATTATTTAAAATCAATCTTTATTATTTGAAATTAATAAATTAATCTGTATTATTTGAAATTAACTTCTAAAATTATTTGAAAAAATGAGAAAAGATAAATTTTGTTAAAAACAAAATACTTCAACTAAAAACATCATCACTTAACTTTCAAGTTACTGTTTACATAACTTTTGTCACCAAGATATTTACATATAGAAATTTTGTTTATATTTATTGCTACGATTTTATGAATTTAATGCAACATACTTCACAAGCTGTTATGGTACTGTTTGAATTTTTGGTATAAAGCTATTTTGAACAGGTAACTATAAAATTTAAGACTCTCATTTCCGAAATTTATGTACCATAAAAATTAAGATTTACACCAAAGGAGATACAATTAAAACCATTTTTGTCTCAAAGAATTTCAAGGGAGCACAGGTATGAGCGATATATTTAATATTTGATTCGCAAGTAGCAAGAATTTGTAACGCTTCGGATTTCTAGAGAGGCGAAATTTCAGTGACAAATTTTTATTTCGAAACATTGTACAAAAAATTGTTTCGTGGCATATGGGAAATCTCAAAGCAGTTACATATAGTTTTACATATCGTTAATGTTTCATTTCCTATCTTTATTAATCTTACAAAGAACTGCTTACATATAAGACTCAAATATGTATGCTCAATGAACATTGTTTATATCAAGGTCGTCTCTTCAGAACAACTAAAAATACCTAAGTTTCGAACTTAGCTAAAGCTAGAAGAGAGTTTCCGGTCTAGACTAGTCTCCACTTTAACCTTGGACGATTAACCTTGAATGCAATATGCGACGGCTTTCACCTTGTAGGTGCTCGATACGAATCTGTTAAGCTGATATTTTTTCTTGCTCACCGATTAAATAGTGGATTAACCCTATGAGCCCTATCCTGCCTCAAAACGCCCGTTCGACGGAAGCCGGACTCAAGCGGTTGGGCGCCTGGGTGAATTGTTTTAGGAAAAATGTAGTTCCATTCTTTGTTGAGAATTGATAGGGTAACCATAAGTGTCGACCTCCTGGAATTTCTGTAAAGAACGTGACGATTCCACTCTGTGTTTGTGAGCGAAAATTCACTCCAGGTTTTGAGACAATGGAATTCTCACTCTAGCCGAGTTCAGCGAGTTAAGGCATCAAAAGTATTGGCACACAGAATGACTGAATTACTTATTGCGTGCTAATCAACAGAAAAGGAAAAGTCCCTCTGCACTCGTTTCAGTCGAAAAGTGTGATCATGAAAAACGGACAAAAGTTACTTCTGAAGTTGACATAATAGATAAGGAAGTTTGAAAAAGCCTTTGGATGGCACGGCTGAGAAACATGAATCGGAGGAAGAAGGTCATGGATTTTTATTAAATACCCTCCAGCAAGTCAACCTAGCTAAGTATATATAAGCTGAGTCAGGCTTATACCTCAGGTACTACTTAGGAGCTCCGGGTAGCTTTAACCAACAGAAGATACCACACGTCTCCTTTATGATGAGACCTTGATTCACAGACTTATGATATGCAAGACCAAGTGGAATTAGAACAATCACCTCAATACTCAGGTTAATCATCTCTGGGTATTGACTGACTATGAAATTTCACGTGTATCAAAAATAAAATAAAATAAGAATTATTGTATTTAATAACATTAGTGTTTTATATCTTAAGAATATGACATGAAGAAAGACAGAGAATTGAAATTTCTTTTAACATTTGTACATTGAAAATGTAATTTCCCAGTGTTTTTAAAACATTTAAACTTTTATTTGTGATTTTTTTGTTCGTTTTGAAGAAGTTAAAATATTTGAACTTTACAACATTTTAAAAGTAAGAAAATCATAAAAATCCAGTAGCATGATGCAGAAAACTAGACAGCAAAAGGCTATTAAAACTTATATTCGATAGGCAGAAACGATTTTAAAACATTCAAGTGAAGACTACAAGCAAAAGAAAAAATTTAAAAATTGATAAGAAATGGCGCAGAAAGAAGATCCAAGCTTTCCAATTTATAATTATTTAAAAACCACATAGAAGTTGTAAAAATAAAATATTAGCGCTTTAATAGGGATTTCTTCACAAAAATTAATACACATTCTTTAAAGGATATTTGTTAATATAGAGCTTAAATGTTTGATACGTAATGCAATGTACCCTTAAAAGTTAAAGAAAGAGTGTATTAAATGTTTTATAAGGAATAAAATTTGCCCCAGTTCACTTTCCAATAGGACAGTGGCGAATCCAGGATTCGGGTCTAGGGAGGGGGGGGGCTGAGGTCATAAAAATCTTGTATCGTCGCGACGAATATCAAACCTCATGGCTCACGTAAATCAAAACACGTTAACTTTACATACTTTTCTCACCTGACAGTAAAAATCATAAAGAAAACCACATTACTTTCCATAATTTAATAAAAAAATACAACAAAATAACTAGCCAAAAAATGTTTTCGACTGCGTCAAAGCTACAATTACAAGTGCAATGCCTAGAAAAGTAGGAAAATTTTCGATCCTGTCAAGCTAGAAAGTAATGTTGTCACATTTTTATTATTTTTTTAGAAGGGAAGTTAAGAACAAACAGTTTCAGTGATTTTAAATAAAATCAAGAATTCTGACAGTTCTGGGGGGTCATATGAGCGCATTTCCGGAGTTCTTTGTTAGATCACGCTCAGTAAAATGTAAACATTACCCTTCCATTCTTTACTTTCCCCATATTTTGATGAAAATAACTCCGCCCAGCGCATGCGCAAAAGCACGGAGGGTTTCCGAATCCGTTGCTAAACAATAGGTATTTGTATTTTTATAATGTTATTGTTGTTTATAAATAAAAATCGTTTTGTAGCAGAAAATGATATTAATAAAATAAAAGAAGCAATTTGGATTTAAACTTGCCCCTTTCAACTGACGATCATTTTAAAAGGTCGTCGAAGGTTTTTGGCGATGATCTAAGATCAATTGTGTTTGAAACGCATAAATGCATTCTAGAAAAATCTGCTCTAATTAATGATGAAAAATATTGCATAGTTTTTTTTATAAAAATTCATTTAAAAAATAGGAAAAATTTGGGTTGAAACCTTTATATATCCCTAAGCGTGGCAAAAACATAACAAAATTAGATGCTTAGGTTTATAACAATTCATCAGTTTGAAGTAACTGCATTTGAATTTCTTAAAGCAAACGCTTTCACAATATCTAGCTGTCCTTTTTCAAATTTATTCAGTTTGGAAGTGACTCTAGACTTTGGCACTCTTTGAAACTTCAAGACACTTGATTATTCTAAAAGTTTATTCATGGGGAAAGGAAATTGAAAGATTTCCAAAGCCAGTTGAACTTTTGTATAGAATTTAGATTAAACTTGTTATTTTAATGTTTGTTTCTCAAACTTTGGACACAAAATGTTGTTATATTTACAATTCTGGACGAATTTCGAACACTTTCTGGGATCAAATTATTTTTACAATCACTGATCTTCTCAAGATACTATGCTCAGCAATTCGAAAAATCCTTATTGTGATGAAGTTGAATATTATTTATATTTTTATACGTCACGGAAACAGGGGGAGTTTCTGACTCGTCCTTCTAGTATGCTTACACAATACGCCGCATTTTGTGTTTAGCTTCGTAGCATTATAAACAGACTCGGGTATAGGTTTTGTATCTCATCCCATTGAATGATCGGTCCAAATGTTTAAAACAAATCTATAGTTTTTCGAATTCTCATTCATCTTGCTTGTCATATTCTTGGAGTTATCGTGTTCTGATATATTCAGACAGAGTACAAACAAACTGTCCAAACATTGACAAATTTAGTCCAAAATTAAATACAAATTTATAATTTTGGAAATAAACATCATTAACTAAAATTCATCCACCTAACTTGCTGCCTCTTTCAGATATCGCGTTTATATAAGAACAAATAGACAGAAGGACAGTCAACTATTGACAGATTTAGTACCAAATTTGATACAGATCTATCTTGCTGTTGGCATCATCTTGTTATCTTGTTCGCATTCATACAGTCGGATACATTATCCGTGGCCGGATTTAGCCAAAAATGTGATGGAAGTCTACAATGTTGATGTAAAGACCGCATTCCAGATTTAATCCATGCAGCTTGCTGCGTTATCAGTTATCGTACTCACAGACAGACAAACATAATTCCCAAAATTGTTTTTTATTCACTCAGGAAGGTATAAAACGTGAAAATTCTTCAAAATCTGAAGATCGAATTTTTGACGAGTCCAAAAGTAAAAACGGCAAAAAATACATCAATGTAGCACAAATTGAAATTCTCTTAAATATCAATCATATCAACCACAAAATTAAAACGAAGCATTCTCAAATTGTAAGTTCATCAAATTATTGCATTAGAATAAACTAGCATAGCTATATATATGGTAATAGATAGAATCAAAGTGTTAATTAATGTAAGAATGATTGACATCTGAAATATCTTCAGTTTTACGCTTAAATATGGTTTCATCGAACGCATTATAATTATCTCCGATCTAACGTTCACCATCTAGTTTAATTAGATTCAATTTTGATTGCATTTATTTCATCTTCCCCTTATTCTGTCATCTCCCCATGCAGCAGCATCGGAAATCAATAAAGAAGATGCAGGAATCTTATTAAATTATGATTTAACACATCAGGCCTGATCTGATAATTATAAATATCATTCTCGTGTCATTCTCCAAGTATACTTGGAATTCCAACGACCATCAAAAGATACTGATAAAAGGCATTTTTTTCTTTTCTATTAATTTTCGTTTCTCCGTCAACATTGACGCGCGCAGTTTAATAAATACCACAATGATCTTGACAAAAATAATATGGGAATAAAAATTATCGAATTACATTTGATACAAAGTATCCTGGGATATTATTTGCTTTATTTAGTCGTCATTGAAATAATTAATATTTGTAGAGACGAAATCTTAGGATTTCTATTTCTATCAGATTATCATCGAATACCATAAACGATATTTTAGTCGCGAGATATTTTTCAGCGTTTGCATTTTCTAATGGCTTTAAAACATTATCCCCATGTAGTATCTGCTAATCATTCAAAGCAAAAAATAAAAAGTTTGAAGGTTTCTACGGTTCAAGTAATAATTATTGCTTGAATCTCTTAGCTGAAAAAACTAAAATATTTGTCAATAATTTTTAAGGAGAAATTTTATTTTGCTCTCTGATCAAGTTAATCCCTCAACCGCATGTAAAAACTTTTAGGCCAGCAAAACATTTTGAGATTTTAGATAAATTTAAAATCAGAAGATAGGAATTGTACTTTCATATTGTCATTAAGTTTAAATTCTAATAAAAAAATAGAGCAAAATGCATCTTGGCATTTACTTATGAAAGTAAAAAAATAACACAAAAATACTATTTTAGTTCGTGTAAAAGCTTTAAAGTCACCCCAATCAATTTAAACTATTTATACTTAAAACTGTAATTGATAACAATCGTTACAGCAAATGAACTAACTAATCATGAAAAAGGGCATATTCAAGCTTTTGTATTAATAAAGGAATAAGAAACTGATTTAATGCAAAGAAATGAGAAGATCTACAGAAGTTATCTGTTAAAATTAGTCTATATCTAAAAGTTATTAAAATTAGTTGTTTTAATGAGATCTACAAAAGCTATCAAAAACCTTTTTGATGTTAAAGTTGAATATTGGAGAAAATACACTTGAAGCTGACCTGAAGTCATCACTCAGAGATGAAGAAAGAGTCTTGAAATTAGCATCAATCTGGAAAATTCTCAAGTTAAGAAATTATACGAGCGATTGGTTTAAATGTTTGCAAGAAAATCATTTGCAACACTAATATTAATCGATCTAAAAATTTCCAGTACATATCACAGTTGCTTAAAACACGTTTAGTAATCAGATACAAAATGCAAAGTGTAGAATTTGAAAGGCAAGAAATGGTTTCGGACGACCAATGACTGAAGGTTACTTTTCCTGCTGGAAAGAAATGGAATTTTGATTGTTCAGGTTACTTCAAGCATTGTTGTCTTGATTTGGGATGAGATAAAAAAAATCCTGCTGATTTTAGTATAGTGGAGTGAGATCTCTTGAATTTACGTCTTTAAAAATGAATCCAGAATTATACAGAAGCACAGAAAAGGAAGAATGTATACAACACAGTCATACAGAAAAGGAAAAATGGATTTATTGACAAAATAATGGATCTATCCACATAAGCCATAGAACAAAACTCTGTTCTTTAAGGATATCCAGATTAATATCATTGGGATCCTATTCCAAAATTGTTGGATAATCTAGCAAGACAATTTTATAAAAATGAGAGTCATTTGTTAGATCTACTAATTCTAAAGAATGTCACAAAGCTACTCCTGAACCGAGTAAAAGATTAGCAGTACCAAGGAAAGTTCTTACATTTGAGGACATTATAATCCTAAATAGAACTCCTAATGATAAATATATAGTTTTATTTTTGTAATAAAATGCTTGAAACTATATTTTGTTGACTTTTTTATTAGCACTTCAATTTTACAATAGTGTTTAAACGCATTTTAACTTTATTAATAATCTTAAAAAAAGCTGTTCTTAAAGTTTTAACTCGCGGTAGATGTAATTAAGTAAAAGGCGAACGATTAATAACAATTAATTTATTATAATGAATACTGAATTTTATTCAAAGAAACATGCAAATTTATCCCAATTTTCAATATTCCTTATAAAATCTCAGCATCTGACGTTCATTTATCATGCAATACTTTCACAAGGAAAACGTCTCAGCAAAATATCAGCTACCTCCTCGCCCCATCCGTCAATCGGCTGCTAGCAAGACAGGGATGACCTCGAGTCGCCTGATAAAAGAACCTACTCTAAGGCTAGCTTGATAGTGCGCAATAAGAGAATACAATATTTTTTTCTTGAGCACAAAAAGGAAAGATCAATGTACTGGAAATGTAGAGTAAGCGACGCATTTTCGAATACCTGCGACGCTATAGAGATTATTTTTACATAGAAATGAGTAGGGACCGAGGCAAAGCGACGTTCTAAAGAGGTTTCACTGTAAATGATAATAGCAACGAAGGGCATAACAAATACATGTGACCTCTTACTTGTTTTTTAATTTTTTTTATTTTTGAATAAAATTAAATACAGTTCGCCAACCAACAAAACGAAAAACTTCGCAATTCCTTTACATCTCTGGGTACGTATTTCTTACCTTTTACCGTTAGTTGTGTGGTAATAAAAACCATTTCCTGTGCTTATAGCCCACGTAATTAAATTTACGTTAGAATCTGAACTTGAGGGCATAGTCGCCATTTTTCACCGTTGCAAAGGAAGCGTTTGCTGTCGACTCGCAGAAACAATAACCTCATTTTTCGTGTGTGTCTTGAAAACCGTTGTTTCACTACACCCTGAGATTAATTACAGCTAATTCTTGAAAAGAGGAGCGTTAATGATATGCGAATGTAAAAAATAGCAGTTAATTGGTCCACGGTGTTGTTTATTAATTAAAAAAAGGGAGTCCTCGATTCTTCGGCTGTGAGGTAACGACAACAACGTTTCAAAAAAAAGTAGGAAGACTGGAGTTGAGTAGTTGTTTCTGTAGTACTGGAAATTTGGAAACATGGACAGGCGTAAAGCGATTTATTTCAGGCAATAGACAGCTTTGAGTTGTTTTACTCTTTAGATGTTTCTCAGAACGTCGATGTTTTGCTTAAGTTATCTGCTATATTCATAAATACTTTAGTGCAAATGGATTGGAATTGAAAATTTAAAAAAAATTAAAACTGGCTATCACAAATTGCGTTTTATAATACAATATGTGGGGCAATGACAACAAGATTTCAAAAAGTAGGATAAATTGAGTTCATAAGTTGTTTTGTGGAACTGAAACTTTGGAAACATGGAAAGATGTAAAATGATTTGTTTGAGACAACAGAGAGCTGTGAGTTGATTTGCTGTTTAGATGTTTCTGAAAACGTCAATGTTTTGTTTGGTTATCTGTTATAATCATGAATACATTAAATGCAAACGTATTGGAATTAAAATTTAAAAAAAATTATTTTCGAGTTATGATTTGATGATATGAATTTCAGTATGTGCATTCATTGATAATAAAGATATTTACTTTGTTGAGCACATCAGTTTGTAGATTTTTTTAAGAATCAAGCATTCCTTCTTAAGTTCCACTTAGCTGATTATAGATGTGACGTTTTTAAAAATAAACCAAAATGTGAAAAGTTCTAATCAAGAGGTCATTAAGAGTGCCTCCGAGTTAAAATTGATCTTCGTAAGTTATCCATCCATTAATTAATATCAAAATTTTCTCTCTTCTATTCACTTTTCGATTTAGAAAAGTATATTTAAATATTACCAAATAAGCTCGAACTAAGAAACAAGTACTTGGTTGAGCTTAGGAAATTTTATTAGTGGTGATTAGAATGCAACTAAACCATTTCATTCAGAAGTAACTAAATGAATTAATAAATGATAACCTTTTATAATATACATATAATACGTTTTAAAATCTTCATCTCCTAATCTATAATTTAGTTTCATTTTAATCAATATTTCTTTTCTGCTCGTGTAGAATCAAATATCATGAGTACAATTTTTTACTCATTTAAATAATAAAAATGATATCAACTGAATAACTGCTCATTATTAGCATACAACCATTTTTACCTTTTTAATGCATAATTGATTTAAATAAAATACTACTCCCTTTCGAAAAGGCTTTATTTTAAAGATACTCGTTTACAGTTAGATCAATGATTTTTACTCTCTCGTATACGAAGTATACAAACAGAAAGTATTGTAATCGTCAAAAAATTCGAACTCGAGATTTTGACGAATCTCCAGGTTTCAGACCTCCCTGAGTCCGAAAAACGCAATTTTGGAATTATGTATATCAGTCTGTGAACACGATAACTCGAAAACTATTAGAGATACACGGATGAAATTTGGTATGTGATCTTTACACATAATTTGTAGGTTTCTTTCAAAGTTTGGACAAAATCCGTCCACGGGAAGTCTGTCTGTCCATCTGTCCCCGTTCATGTGAAAACTATAACTCAAAAACTTCAATATCTAGATAGATAGCATTTAGTACACAGTTTTATAATTCCGTATAAAATTTTGGGACAAATCCGTCAAAGGGTTTACTGTCTGTCGGTCTGTATTATCGCAAACTTGTGAACACAATAACTCTCTAAGATAATGACTTAGATATATGAAATTCGGTATGCAGCCTTCTAATTTTAATTGTAGATTTGTGTCCAATTTTCGTTTAAATCGGTTGTTGTCGATTCGGTTTTTTCCCCATTCTAGGAAATTGGCGTTCGGTGTATTTTTTTCCCTCCACCAGTGTTATTCCTGTGCGAGAAAGTTTCGGGGAGGCCAGTTTCGCTGGTTTTATATATATTGCGATTTTAATCAAAACTGAACAATTACTTTATGCAATGAAACAAATTTTTTATTGCAAAAAATCGTATCAATTGTAAATATTATTCATTAAATTCAATATCCATAATTTTATCCTGTTACAGAGATATCAGAGGAATAGTTATTAAAGTTTAGATATGCACAGAACATTTAAACACTTTTTTTTGTTATTGTCACCCTTTTGTTCCAAGAAACCCTTTGTACCCTTTTTTCCAGGAACTCTTCGCGACCCCATTTTTCGAGGGAATTTTTTTTCGGAATCAAAAAGACAAAAATAAATAAGAAAAAGTGAAACTAACCAATGGAAATTAAAATAAAATTCAATTAAAATGATTATCTAGATAAAAAGCACAATGAAATGTTTTAAGTGACGATAATTTTCTGAATAACTTTTACATAATATTGTTGCAGGATCTGAAACAAGAACACTCTGTAAGGATCTCCGAGACTTTAATTAGGATCGTGAGCCAAAGTTTGTGAAGCAATGATCAAGAGAAATCAAACAGCAATTTTTTTAAAGATAATTTTTAACCAATCTATTTCCTAAATATATATCGTACGATTAACTCTTATGTGCATTTCAAATTTTAAGAGGAAATAGGGAATAAAAGTTAATTTTACTTTCTACGTTTTTAAAAATTTTGAATGACGAAAAGAATGAATTCTTATTCTATGCGAATGAAAAGTTAAGAAACGCAACTCAGTTCTCTTTATTTTCTTTTATAATAAACCAACTTCCTTTGGCGAACAGAAGGTTCGTCCATCATATTGATAGCATTAATTTAGTTATGCCAACCAACTTTAAAATTTGTAACCTATTCAATATTTTTGTAAACTGAAAGCATTAATTGCTACAAAAGACCGAGAAAGGAATTTCAAAATACAAAAACTTCACAGAAAATGTATTAATATTTCAACTAAATTTTGATTACAAACTACGTTAGTATGCAAAAGCTAAGTGAAATTTTTGTATTTTATTTGTATAAAAACAATTAATTTAAAGATCGATGAAAAAATGAAATTGATTTGACTTTCACTACAAAATGAAATATGTTAATTAAAATGATATTTAAAAAAATAGTTAAAACTAGGGGAAAATAATACGACATTTAAATTGCTTTCAGTGAAAAAATAAATTTTTAAAATGTTCAGATGGTTGAAAATCAGCTTTCTGCAATAATATGGTCGGAAGTTATATCGAAGAAAGTGAAAATTTTGCTTAATTTTTAATTAATTAAAGTTTTTTTTTAATTTTTAAAATTAGTTCCGAGGTACACATTCTTACCATCCAAAATACGTTTGAGCCAAATTTGGTAGCTCCATATCCATTGGTCCGCTATCCGTCATTCATAAATTCGCTATCATTATTAGTAAACATTATTTTATTCATTAATGCAGTATGCCTCGATAATTAAATAAGCCGAAAGAAAATTAGATGAAATCATATAATAATATCATCTTAAACTGCTCTACCACAGCAACATAACACAGATTTTATGGCATTTTATTTATTTATTTTATTATTTATTATTATTAATTTACTTCTACTTGAATGTATGAAACAGCAACAATGATGAGAAGAACTGATTTATTATTGCAATCATGCTCTAGTAATATAACTTCAGTTATTATATGTCATTGTAAGCTATTTACTCGAATCTAGATACTATCTAATGGTGCCGGCGTTATCATGATTACAACTTTCTTGTAATTTAATAATAATTGGGGTGTTTAATTGAAGGGTTGTGTTCTTTTTGTCATCACGTTGCGTTTCGAAAGAAGTCTGTGTCAATTCCGCTTTTTTTCAATTTCTGCCAAGAAAAAAAGAAATTATACGATATTGCCTAATACAGGAAATATACCTCAAAGGAAATAAAATACCTGAGGCTAGACTCTTCCAAGGAAATATTATGGAACACTCGTCGTAATTGAAACGACAATTGTACTTATTATATTTAAGTATCCTGTTTATAAAAAAATACACTGCTCTTTGTATATTTACTATTTGTTTAATAAATTTTTAAAACTAAATATACTGTTCTGTATTAATTTATTATTCAGAAATCACAAATGAAGTTTGTGATACGCTGAAACAGTTTTCTAAAACAGTGTAGCAAAATTTTAAAAAGTTTTGTAATTGACAAAGGGGTAAAGTTAAGGTACCCCTATTAGAGAACTGTAGAGAAATAAACACAATCATAACAACGTCAAATCTTGACCCTTATTCCCAAGATTTGAAATGTATATACTGTCGAGATTTGAAGTTTGACAATGGATATTGTTTTCTAGACTGTCAGAATAGCGATAATTAAATTTTAACCATAAGCGTTCTCATAAGCGTTATTTAAGATATACCTTTATTTCTGATTTAATTAATAATTTATCCTTAATTCACACACACATCGAAAATTGAGTTATTTCTGTTTCAAATTATGTTTATATTTTCTGTACAGTTAAAATAAGAGTGTTTGCGGACATAAGTAGCGATTTTCCGCCGAATGTGGTCAAAAAATTGGTATAGAACTTCTTTGTTTCTGTTCTGTCAACATATCAGCTTCCGAAGCTGAGATAAAACGGTAATTGGCGAAAAAGTTTAAGGTTGGTTGTAAGCTCAACAATAGATAGGTTGGTCAACTTTTAATAAGTACTGATTTTTTTGGTTTTTTCTGCTCTACACTATGAATATTTCTACATCACGAATAATACATGATCTGAATTCCTTTTTGTCTTTGTGAAATTTTCTGCATTTCAGAGCTTTTAATAAATTCATGCAGTATGTAGAGAGTCATTTTGTACGCAAGCGGTGACATTCTACACTTTTGCAATTGATTATTTTTCACTATCTATTATAGTTTTCGAGATAAAGTAGCAAACTTTCAGATATGGCAGCATCTAGTCTCAGCTGACAGGGTATAATCACTTTATTGTCTGCAGGCATTACTTCCGCAACTCTAAACTTCTTTCGAACGTAATTTCGCTGCATTAGGATATGGATGTACTGCCTGAATTCCAAGAAGAGATCCAAGCAGATTAATCGATCCAAGCAGATATATCGAACAAACGCATACATAAGTTTACAAACATTTGCCTTTATCCATAAGTACTTTCATTTTGCCATTTCTCATTACACACGATTATTCCTTTAACCACAAAATATTCTCTAATAACTAAGGAGAAATATTAATGATTTTGTGGGTAAGCCAACATCATTTGTAAAAAAAAACAATGTTCAAAATAAGAAATATATATATATTCATAAAAAGGAATTACCAGATTGCTTAAATATTGGCATATTTCCTTGAACAATAGCCTGAATCAAAGGGGAAAAAAACATAGAACAAAAAAAGTTCGATATTCGGAAAGTTAATTAAGCTTAATTGAATTGTAATGAATCTACTCGCTCTGAAGGATTACATAATTACATACTAAAGTTCTAAGCTTGTCAAATAAATACTTATTTTTTATACCTCAAAAAACAAGAAGTTGGGAAACTGGGGGAAAATTATTTTCGTAACAACATTTATAGCTCAATTGCTAAAAATTTCCTATTCATATTATGCAAAATAATCAAAATAAACTTTTGAGGATTTTAGGGTTAACGCTTTTATTAGTGTGCTAAAAAGTAGAACTTTTTATTTCAATTATTCTTTATTTTTTTAGTCTTTAATTTATAATTCATTAGTATAAATATTATGGAACCTTCAAATCATTTTTCTCAAATTTAACACCAGGTGGCGACACTCATAGGAACTAAAATTTAATTACATTAATCAAATGATAATTAAGTTCTGAAAACATTAAAATAGTGAATTTTCGTGAGAAGAGTGAAAATTCGATTACAAAATTCCATCTTTACAAACATCTTTATGTTTGTATGAAACCTGCCAATTTAAATAAAAGTATGAGAAAACAATAATAATTTCATGTGTTTCTGCCTTTCTTTTAATTAAAAATAACTCTTTCGTATTAATTTTTCAGTGGATTTTAGTTTAGAAGTCTACAATCACTGTCTGTTTTCGGTAAGCCACGATACGTTATTCTGAAACAGACTTCTATAGTTTTATTTATAAAGCTTTTTTACGAGTAAATAAAACATAACAAGTCAGAATTAGAGCTCAGTAAGACACCTCTGTATTCCTCAAATACAAGCGAGAAAGTAATTAATATTATTCTCAAGGTTTTGAAAGACTATTGAAGAAACATGCAGGCACTATTAAGTTAGTATTCTTATTTGATTAAAGAACATTTAGAAATGAAAAATAATAAAATAAATATTTCAACAATTATTATTTTACTTTGATGCGAATTCTGACCAGCAGTAATTTGGTGATACGGTCCCAGCTTTAGAGTTGATGGATTGTGCGTTCGAAATTCAATTCTACTGATAATTTGCCACTTATCTGCATTTTCGTGCTCGATAAACCTAAGATCTTGGGTCAAGTGTCCTTACATTAGTGTAGATTGGAGGTTGGGAGAGTAGAATGCCGGCTCATGTATCATCCATATCATCTGATGAAGGTTCAAAAGCACGAAGTCGGATCAAGCAGCCCTCATCTAGCTTCAAAAAGAGACTCCCAAACAGCAAATTAATATATGCGAATTTTACATTATGTTCAAACAAAAAAAATAAAGAAACTATGGAAATCGAGTCGAGGAGCGATGAAATACTTGACAGAAACTTCAAACATAGAGAAAGAATTTTTCACACACATATAATTAGATAAAAACGCATTTATATAAATAGTCCACCAGAAGTAAATGAATCTGAAGAATTTAATATAATTTTCAACTATTTTCTTAAATTAACCAATAAAAGTTTCCATCCTTCTCGTCTATGAAAGGCGTGTTTCTAGGTACTTCTAATCGATGTTTGGAATTCTACATTATGCTCAACAAAAAAACATGGAAACTACGGAAATCGAATATAGAAGAGATGAAATATTCGACAGAAACTTCAAATATAGAGAAAGAATTTTTGCTCATATATAATTAAATAAAAACGCAATAAATATAAATAATCCAGCTGAAGGAATGCATCTCAAGAATTTAATATGATTTTTAACTATTTTCTTAAATTATCCAATAAAAGTTTCCTTCCTTCTCGGCCATGAAAGGTGAGTTTCCAGTTACTTCCAATTGATGTTTGGAAATCTATATTATGTTCAATTCATTTTATTCTATATTATGTTCAAGCACAAAAACATGGAAACTACGGAAATCGAATGTAGAAGAGATGAAATATTCGACAGATACTTCAAGCATAAAGAAAGAATTTTTCACACATATACGATTAAATAAAAACGCAATCAATATAAATAGTCCAGCAGAAGTGAATGAATCTGAAGAATTTAATATAATTTTCAACTATTTTCTTAAATTAGCCAATAAAAGTTTCGATCCTTCTCGGCCATGAAAGGCGGGTTTCCAGTTACTTCCAATCGATGTTTGAAAGTCACTCCCTAGAAAGGGTTCTCCCCCACTTGAGCAAATTCCCTTGCGAAAAATTCGAGGAGCGTCAAACCATCAACACTTATTACCGTAGCACCAGAAACAGATACCATAATGACGCCGATTATCGAGCCTGGAAGACGGACCATCACTCACGCGGTGCTAGGGGATGGCCCACCCCTTTCCCGACCTCTTCCGCTGCCCCCTCTGAAGGACATTGACCAGGGCTATCAAAAAAGAGAAAAAATTCAACCCACCCTCTCACACCCGATACATGACCCATCGGTTTTGAAGGCGGGAGCACAATCGCATTGCTGGCGCAAAGAATCGAGGAGGGGGGCAAGGGAGAAATAAAGTAGAAAAGAAAAAGTTTGAGAGCTTTAATCTGTCGATAACAGTAACTTTTTTTATTTAATTTTTCCTTTATCAAGTTAAATTTTTTATTTGTTCTTTCCTCAGCTCCTGGCCGCTGCTGATTTGTTTCGGACCGACCGATCTCTTCTTTTTTTCTTTTTCACTTCTTTGTTGACTTGTTTTTGAATTGGATTGGGTCCGATGAAAATTTCAGGACCTGGCCTTTGCTTCCAAAACATCCAGTCGAAGGGTTTGAGTTATAAGGGCAATGTTTTTCTTAAACTCAACTTAACATTACGTGGAAAGCATTTCGATCGGAGCTTAGAAGAACAAAGCTCAGATGGATGCAAGGAAGACATACGCTGCTGACTCAAGCCATAGACTTACAATTCAAGCCTTTCATCTAACAGTTTAGTTAAAAGCATATCTAGTTTTAGTTTTGTCAAAGATGTTTGAAAAATATTTCTGTCTTATAGGAAAAGGAATAATGATAATTCTTCTTTATTACCAAGCATCTGTAGGAGAAAAATGAATGAAAGCTACAATCATTCCCCTTCAGACCTGGTGCCGGGTATACCGGACATCAACTTTGAACTGCTCCTATTAATAAAATAATTGATGAAACTACATACTGTTTTTTTCATTTGATTCTCGACTTTCGTATAATTATAATATTTGCAAGAATTTTTCGTTTTGGGGAAGGAATCATTTCATTTATTTAGTTTTTCCTAAACAACTCCAGAAAATCGTCGTTTTTTCCCAAAATGGAGTTCGGTGGTGAATTTTGTATTTCGGGTAATTTCTTGCATTTAATCCTTTTTTTACCATTTAAAATGTGGTTGTGCAATATTTTATTATCCTTTGGCAACTTTTGACAATAAAATTTGTGTGATTGATAGCATTTTTTTTCAGTTGATATATCCGGTATTGTCCGGATGCCCGACATGTAATAATTTTTTTTAATTCTTCACCTACAGGCTTGAAATTTCATTTATGAGATAGCCTTTGCACATTACACCAAAGGGGGAAAAGTCTCACTTCATTATTTCTTAATTCCGACTGAAGGGTTTAATTTTGATCATTTTCTGGTGTATTGCAGTGACCTTTATCGAAGACATTTACAACTGCAAGAACGGAATTTCTGAAAAAAAAATCAACGTCAAGAAAAAGTCTGAAGAAAGATTGGAAACAATTTTAGTTGGACTACAAAACACTGAATTGGCCTGAATTCGTACTTCTTCTTCACACTTCGGACAGCCCCGCTTTTGAGATCGTGCGATCTCTTTTCGCAGTTTAGGTGGCTGCCCGTAGAAAAAAGCGATCAACCTACCCCACCCCCCACGGGGCACACAGGGCCCCGCACCAGAAAGCCGTCCCCCGAACGACTTTTATCATTATTACAACAATCAAAGTAACTATTAGGTATTACAATAAAAGATTATTTTTTAAACAGATGGGGTACAAAGCTGTGTCTAGATGCGGGTCTCCGACAGAATTGATACCCGTTCTTGATTATATGTATACATGATGCATGTTATCGGCATTAAAAGAGCACTGATAGAGAAAGAATTCTAAATGCTAGTTGTGACATTAACATTTTTACAATTACTGTGCGATCTTTTAGATCGTTACAGAATAGACAGAGATTAAATTAGAAAATTAATAAAAAATAGATTTTATGGAAATAGCCCTTCTCGATTTTTCTTTCTTTTCAGAGAAATTTGCAAGGAAATGTTCAAATTATTATTTTGTCTGGAAAAGAATAGTTTTCGAAACGTATAGTTATAATTGTCGTGCCATTCTACAGTTCTAATTAAATCACTGTGTTTTTAATTTTTTTGTTTAAAACGACTCTGATGTCACAATAAAATGTTATTGAAGAAAAATTAAAGCTGAAGTAAAGTTTAAAAACATGTTGAACTAACTTTGATCCGAGATATGGCTTTGAGAATTGAATCTTTTTGCAAATTAAATATGCGTGATTCTGAACTTCGCCTCTTGCTTTACAATAATAACGACAGAATGGGCCAATATCCTAATCTTAGTAGATTGGTTTTTGATTGAAGTTCGAGGTTTTTTCTTAGCCTGTTATAACATTTAAAAAAATTAAAACTTCTAAATCAGCTTTTACACAAATGTAAGCAAAACGGAGATTGGTCCTTTTTCTATAAAATTAAAGGTTTATAATACCAGTCTGAACAATGAATTCAAGTCCCTAGTATTTTTCTAACAGCACACAGATGTTCAGTAAAATTAATAAAATTTCGTTTCCCTTACTCAAATGTAAGCAAAACAGAGATTGGCCCTTTTTACTATAAAATTAAAGGTTTATAATACCAGTCTGAACGATGAATCCAAGTCCCTAGTATTTTTCTAACAACACACAGATGTTCAGAAAAATTAATAAACAAAACAACTTTTTTTAAAGAACAAGAAAATGATTTGCAAACTTCATGCTCTTTTTGTTGCGATCTGAGTTTTATTCTTATTCTTTTCCTGAGATGAAAAATTTCAAGCGTGATCAAGTCGAGAAAAAATCACACTGATATGAAAAAGTAAGCTATCAACTGCAACCCATATCAGCCATCGTAAATCCGTGTATACAGGATGATTGATTGGTGTGCTTTGAAAAAGTCACTATGGCTCTGTATTGGTGTGCGATACATAGATAATGCGAGTAATCAATTAAAAAGACCATGCGTGTCTAATAAAATCTGAAGGTATACACTTAATCGATAAAAGTATTCTCTAATAAAGGAGTTGGTAAAAATTGCGATATGATAATTATAGGCAGCAAAATTAAGAAGTGACAGTTTTCGAATATGAGATCTTCCACAAAAAGGATTAATGAAAATTAACGTGTTCATGAAGCAGAAGGAAAACATTGATCGCATTTTTGATTTTTCCTCCTCGGTGGTACTTGTTGGAAAATAAGTTTGTTTATGCGTTGATTGATGCTTAACTGAACGGCAAATGAAAGCTAAAAAGATGAAAAATAAAAAAAATATTAAAAAATATTCCAGATGAGGAAACAAAAATCTTGGTATTAAAATGCATCTAAGAATGAGATGTAATATCGATTTACTGTTTGTACATTGTCTTTTTACAGTTATATGGTATAACAGCTTCCTTTCATAGTCAATCATTGGCCACATCTTTAAAACATGGGCTCACTGCCAGGTTCAGATTTCTCATGGGCCAACTTAGTCCATGGCATAGGGCGCAACTCGTCAGAGGGCGCTTGTGCAGAAGAAATAACAACCAAACATTTACATATTTTTCAGTGCTATTTTCAAAAGGCCGTATAAGTTTTTTAAAATTTACATTCGTTACATTAAATGTATTGAGTTATACATTTTATGTCTTCTGCGGACCTTATAGCCTCTTGCCTTTGATCTTATTTGCATTGGAAGAGATTTAAAAAGATCTGTCTGCTTCAATGACCCTATTCAAGGATAAAAGCGCGAACGAAGAAGTTCTATTAGGTTTTTCAGACGATTTCGAGAAATTGAGTATTTTTGTAGGCACTATTTTTATGTTATTTCATAAATATTTACATTTTGTATTAAAAATTTAATGTGATTCAAAGATGGCAAATACTGTATTAAGTGTTTATAAGTTTCAAAAATAAACTATTACGCAAATAAGTTCAAAGGTAAGAGAAGATAAGGTCCACAGAAGACAAAAAATGTATAGCTCAATACATTTAATACAACGAGTGTATAATAAATTGTAAATTACATAATAACTTTTTCGAAAAGGGAATAGGCTCAGAACATGTTTTGGCCTAAGGCGTAGAAATGTGTAAATATGTGTGAATCCGGCCCGTGACGTCACAATCACGCGACAAACTTAAATACGTATGACATCTTACTGGACGCTATCTTATGTTATGCTTTGACGTCACACCCCCCCCCCCCTTCGAGACGCACGACACGACAGTTTCACTTATAGGACAGGAAAAATAGGATTTTGCCTCCAATTAATTCGAAGGAAAGCTGGAAAATGTTTTAATCTCTTTATTTACACACAAAAAGAATTATTTGAAGTTTGCTCCAATTTTCAGATGGTGCTTCAGGTAGGGGGACCCCAATTTCCCCAAATTTTTGGTCATTTTTCCATTTTTCGACAATAACTCAGAAATGACACATTTCTCAAAGCTTTTGCCTATACAAAAGTTAAAGCATATAAAATTCTACGTCGAATGGTACCTTATTTTTTAAACTAGTTAAAGTAGTTTAGGCACAATGCGAGTTCAAAAACCACACCTTTTTATCATTTGTATGCACTTTAACTTTTATATAATCAAAAGTTTTGAGAAATGTGTCGTTTGTGAGTTATTGTCGAAAAACGGAAAAATGGACGAAAATTAGGGGAATTTCGAGACCCCCCACCTGAAGCATCGCCACATCTTCAAATAACTCATTTCACATGTAAATAAAGAGATTAAAACAGTTTCCAGCTTTCCGCGAATTAAATGGAGGCATGCCCATTTTTTGGTTTTAGTTTCCTGGTCTATTAAGGCTAGATTGGAAACATCAGTGGCTGAGAGTCGGGGGGAGGGAGCCAGTCGCCTACTACTTTTTACGGGAAAAATGAAATTTTAATTTAATTTTAGCTTCCTAAAACTAGGAATTATTTATAATTCCAATAAAGTAATAGTGTTTGGAAAAGCTAGTTAATTTTGTTGTCTACCCCCTTACACTCCAGGGTACTTTTAGGTGTTTATAAATTTTTGTCCCCCCCCCCGACCTTTTCCACCCAATCGCCGTCACTGGGTAACATGGAGTGATGGTAACTCCAATCCAAGACTCCCACCCCAACTTCAACTGAGATTTAACTGTTATAACTGTAAATGTAGTTGAGATTCTGCTGTCCGCTCATAGCTATACTTTCTACAGGTCTTGAGCCAGAAGGGGACTTGGTGAGTCCATGTAAGTAAGTAGTCGCCAGTTCGGCTAGTAGTTTTTTCGAACTTAATAAGTCAAATTGACACCACCTATGAGCCAAAGTGATTCACAGGACAAGGTTCAGCACCCCAGGAGTCGTTAGTATAACTTTTTGTTAACAGATTGGTTGAAACAGTTAAGAAGACAAGTAGGAATATCAAGTTTGATAGTTGGGCTCCATAGTTTTTCTCGTGTTATAAATGATAGACTAGAGTTACAAATACAATTTTTTTTAATATATAAAAATTTATATATAAAGTATTTTAATAAATAAAAATTTTTCTTTTTTAGTTTCTGTGCTCATAAAACACAGCAATACTTTTTCAATAAACTAAGCTTAGAGCGGGAGCCACATTGGCTTTATGTATCCATTGGAAGGTCACAGCAGTGGCGTTTCCATTATCAGAGACTATGATTAAGTGTTTTAGTGGTCTCGCTCTATAATTTAACCATCCCTACTCTAGAATACACTCCAAATGAAAAATTATTCCACTGATGCTTCTCATCACGTTGTAAAACACACCCAACAACTTCAATCACTTTATATAAGTAGTTGATTCATTGTATATTTATCTAAACTCACTTAGCAAACCCTTTTTATTTTACCATCCAAACAGAAAAGGAAACAAAATTTCATCAACAACATCCATTAAAATTAACATTAACCAGTGCAACATAAAATCCGAAATCCAAGACGCTGCTGCTTGGAAAAAGTTTATTGAACGCAGAGTTGCGTGTCTCAATTCGCGACGCAATTAACGATTCAACAGGACTTATCTTGTAGGATAATTTAAAGAGCCCTGTAAAAGAAGCAGTTAACTGCAGAGAAGAAAGCGCTTCGCAATTAAAACGGTTTAATTTTTTTCGCTTTTCCGAAACCAGCCATGCCGAGTGCGTTATAGATAGTTAAAAGAGGGAATTACAAAGTCGGTTTGACATAGATTGATTGCGGTGGAATCGATCGCTTAAGCCACCGATCGATTTTCAATACTTGATCTGGTTCAAGAGTTTAGTTTTCAAAGTCGCCTCAGCTTTTGTAGGATTGTTATTCAAATGAGAGGTTTCTTCCTCCACTCTTTCTCTCTGAGCTGGTGGAATGCAGCAAATAAATGGTGCCGCTCGCTTGAAGTAACCAGTGGCTTCTGTTGGTTTAAAATTGTTAACGCTATAAAACCTGCTCGAATACAAATAATATTTAACAGAAATAAATAGTATAACAGGTTTTTCTTAAAATTTCTTAACTATGAAAATGGTTTTAGCGGTGTAAAACAGTTTTACCAAGGACTCGAAATATTCTTGCTTTTTGTCACACTTATAGCAAGTTTTACAATTTGTTAAATTCAGCATGTAAATACATAGGCTATCCGAGAAAGTGATTGCATTTCTGAGTAATGTTATTTGACAACAGTGCCGTAGGACAGGAGGATACTCTTCCTTTTCGTCCCCTTTAGCAAGTTTTACAATTTATTGAATTTAGCATGCGGATATATATAGGGTGTTCCAAATAAAGTGTCAGTTGTTCTCTTATTTCCGATTAAAGCCATACCATGACAGAGATGTAGCGACGGGCAGAAAGCTGGGTACAAATGCCCAGGATGCCAAACTTAGGGGACACTACGAAAACAAATTGTTAGTGCATTTATTTGACTTTTTAAAATCAAACATGACGAGACAGCGCAAAAAACAACAAACAAAACCTATGCAATGGGTGTAATTTATTCATGCTATAACTGTGTCTTGCGACCCGATCGACTCTCTAACGGGCTATTAGTATATCACCAATTCATTAGCTATTATTGTAGTGAAGTTACTAGGAAGCTTAGATACTGAAGTTGGAAAAAAGTACAGAAAATTTACAATCCATATTTATTTTATTTATCAGTTTACAACAATTATTCTTTACCGCTGCCATTATTATTGCATTCCTACTTCTTCTCGAAACATCAGCATGCATGGAAAAATTTCGAAAGATCTAGCTAGCCAAATGGTAAGAAGGGATGCATCTGAGTCTCTAAAGTGCAAGTTGGCACTTTGAGTAAGTAACATATATACAGATAATGTTACTTTCGACATAAGTGAATGTATACGTGTAACATCATTCTTTAGGTAAGGTGTAAACAAGCATCTTAAATAAAAAGGCAGTAGTTGATCTAACTTATATTTATTCATTTTAAAGATGATAATGCAGGTTATTTTAAATAGATAATGTAATCACAATTTAAAGAACGATTACTTACGTCTTAACGATTTATATGGTTAGAAAAAGAAAGCGTCAACAATACGCAGAGAGCTTAAATACTTGGGAGAAGGGGACTCCCCGAAGAATCTCCTGACTCTCGAAGTTAAAGTAGAAGTGTGGTTCTCTAAGATGGAAGTAGAAGTAATTAAAAAGGAAGTGATGATAAAAATAATTAATTTGAAGAAAGTTAAGAATTTGAATCATTGCATACATATATATTTTAAGTTTAGTCTTCCTTAAATTATAAGTATAAGACAAAAAATCAAACTATGGTGATAAAGAAGAAAACAATATAATGCTTACTATAGCAGATGTAGTTTATTAGAGCAGATAATTTCTATATTTTATAATTCGGCTCTTTGTATAGGAAATCGCGTGCTGTGAAAATAGAAGTTGTAATTATCACTGGCGAGTAAGAATTCACTCGCAGAAACTCGTGTTTTGCGAGCCTGTACTGTGAATACGTGAGAATTTTGAATACAGAACACCATTTTAAATTGAACGATTTTGAAGAAACTTGAATAATTAAATATGGGAAAGCTAATTTAGATATATATGGATGAATTAAATTTTTTATTCGGGATTCTATTTAAATCAATGAAATTTAATGAAAAATCTCCTTTCTCAAAAGAAATAAAACGCTCTCAGACAGTAGTGCATTTTCTTTTACGGAGGTGCAAAATTAACGAAAAGAAGGGGGACAGGAAGATAAAAAAAAATTCATAATAACTAGTAACTGAAACTAAAACTAATTTAATACAAAAACAAAATGACGCCTTTAAAAATAACAGCACTAAAACTCAAAACATAAAGAAACACTAAAATGTTTTCAAACCCATAATTTGCAATTTCAAAATTTGCTTGAAGGAGCCAAAAAATTTTAATTAGCCTTCATAGGGCTAACTAAGATTGTTCTTGTGAATTGGTCTTAAATATTAGAAAGTTAGGAACCATTCACGAAGACAAATTTGTTTTAACAAATAATTCTCTACGTCCGGAACAAAATAATGCAGTAAACCCTGGAATCAAAGGACAGAATTTAACCGAGGTAGTAAAATGTAAAAGTGAGAAACAAAAACTGCTGAGGCAAAAACATTTTTCACCCTTCTAAATACGCAGTTGTAAGGAGGGTTTTTTTTTGTTTGATTGCTAATATGGCATATAAATATCTTACTTTCAAACTATGCAGCACAATTTGAAACATTATATTCTCCAGCTCTCAGGAGAAAGCTGCAGGATCTTCGACCTCAGACAGACGAATGTATATGCTGAAAGGGGGAAAAGTACGAAACGGAAAGCAAGTCGCCGAGAAATAACAGGGTTGTAATAAATACGCCAGCGCTGACGTTTCCAAGCTTAGCAAAATAGACTAACCGAATTTACCTTGATACTTACTTTTTAGACGCCTTCTCCTTTGAACCAAGGAATATCATGTTTTCGATATTGTTCATATCACAATTCGCGATTTAATAAATTTCCGGGTTTACGAAATTCCTGTCGCCCCAATAAGTCCATTAAATCAAGGATTTACTCTACATTTTTAAATGTTTTTTTGTACAGATCACATGTACAAATGTCATAAACAGACACCAATTTATTTATGACTAAGAACAGAGAAATACAGAAACAATTTCCTTCAGA
>BGPR01000067.1:1592111-1617449 GCA_013235015.1 Araneus ventricosus
TAAACTGACACCAACTTATTTATGACTAAGAACAAAGAAATAGAGATATCATTTCTTCCAGATGGTGTATTCGCCGGATGTGTTTGTAACCCTTAATTCGACAAATCTCCATCAGATCCATCTATTAAAGGTGTCCCAGCCCAATTCTAAAGGTAGCCGGAACATGTCGGCGGCACAATAATGGACTTGGGCCAGTAGTCGAGTCACCGACTGCTGGGATAGCCATCAGCATTAACCCAGAAACCAGTGTTCCTCGCCTTTTGAATGGGACAGAATCGGTCCCGGGCTCCGTCGGAATTGGCAATGATTGATGAACGAGCCTCGGACTCAACAAAGATTCTTTTTGGCGGGAGGAAGTGAGTTCCTTTTGTTTCTCTGGGCCGGATCGGCGTGTCTAATGGTGCTTGCGATAAATTAATTACGGCGGAGTGACAGGATTGCCGGCTTCGGTTCGGTGCTTGAAAAATCGCAGTCTGGACATCAAGAAGTTTGGGGATTAATTCGTATTTACTGCAGATTGCATAAACATGGAGGAGACTTCGTTAAACTTTCACCAACAACTTGGAGATCACGTCATTACAGAAAAATGGCTGTTCTTTTGTTGACAAAAGATTGTTCGTGACGAATTAGTTATGTTCCATGCTTATTTCTATTCTTACAGAGAATTATTTTGAATAAATTGATTTAAGGGATGTTTGCAAAGGTTAGTTAATGATAGAAAATTCCAGTATAAAATATGGGAAGTCCAGATTCAATTCATAAGGCAAAATATAAACACTACAAAAAGAGACGAGTAAGATACAAACTTAAATTCGATTTTTTAAATGATTCAAAAGGTTTAACGAAGTTCCATTTCAGAAAAAAAAAATCCCCTAAATATAAAAAAAATGTTTTTATCTTTTCCTGAAGTCTATAACATTCTCATTGTTGCGAAAATCTTTATTAAAATGAAATAATGAAACCACAATATCACAGTATCTTTGCTGATATCTGCTCAAATATTTGTTAATTCACAACTGTTGTAACTCATTTACAGATCAGTACGTTTTATGATGTCATTAGTTTTTACCTAATTAGTTTTTACCATTTTTACCTAACGCAATCGAAATACATTGTAATATTGCACCCTTTCCAGCTCAAGTTATTATTTGTTAGTAAATAAATTAAATTTTGAAAAACAATTTAGAAATACTTCGTATTTAAAAATATTCATTTCATCCAGACTAATTAATTAATTTCATCCAACATAATTAATTAATTCCATCCAGCTTAATTATACATTCATTATTCATTAGTACCCAGATCATGTTTCCATCTAGAAACATGTAATTACAATATGAGTGCAAGTGATAATATATGAAGATTCTTAAAGCAGATTAAAGCAGATTAAAGCAGATGCCACATGGCATCACAGGGCCAGGAAGGGTTAAACGAAAAAGTGCGGTTCTTATATCTTGATTTGACAAAATAAATATAGTTAAATAATATTTTAAAATATAGTTAAGTATATTTACTCTCTGTACGTAGAAAGATGCACCGAAATTGGGAACGTATTCATAAAATGCATTATCTACGCTTATTTTAAACCCTACATATTTAATTCTTTTTTTGAATTTGTCCAACTTCAATGTAATAATGATGATTTAGTTTAACTACATTAAATTCCCGTTTCGAAGCAACACGAGGGCTATCTCGCAATTTTTAGCCGTGGTCAAATGACGAGGACGACGCCTGAGTTGGCACCCCTTCTCCAAGCTGCCGCATCACACCAACGGGAAGACGTTTGTGCAACAGACCCACATACACGGTGGATTTTCAGTGGAATCGGGTTTCGAGTGTTGAAACCCCCGGCCCCGAAGCCGAGACCTTATAACTAGGCCGCCGCGGCTCCGCATACGTTTTCTAAACATTGAACAATTCACTTATGTGAGATGCTGTGAATTAAATATTCTGCATTAGATATTTTAAAGCATTTTTCAATCTTTACTTCCTATCAGACAGAATTTGAAAATCAGTTTCGAAGTTTTTAGCTCAGTTTCGCATAATGGGGCTATTCCACTTTGCTTTTTATCACTGATACGTATGAAACTGCATTTATGTAAATTTTCCCAAGAGTAACACCAAATCTTAAACGTTTGTGCATAAAAAGATCTCAAATAATTATTTCAAATGTTGTAATATATTATCAAATATGCCTAATCTATGCTAACGTAGAAGACACGCCCGTTATTTAAGGGAAAACCAAGTTTTAAACTTCATAAAAAAAAACAATAGAAAGGTTTGTATTATTTTTTATGTACTTTTGCATAAAATGTACATAAACTTACAGTTATTGCACAAAATCTCAAAAATCAGTAGTCTGCTAGTTTTGCTAATGATGTAGAGCACGAGATATGTAAAAATTATGTGATTTTCTTATGGTTATACACCTGTCACAGTAGTCTGAAAATTCCATTAACAGCTGAGTTGAACGGCACCAGTTGCTTAAATACCGCACGAGATATGATAATTCGACCAATTATTGGTGAAAAAATATATCTTTATTCAAATTTGGCGTAATTTGTGCAGTCATTACATGTTACTAGATTTGCTAATAAGAATGAAAATAATAAAAGAGAATAGTTGTTCATTCTAGTTCAAAGAATCTATTTAACGCATTCTTAGCATCGCAATCTTTTGTAATTTTAATATTTTAAACGTTTTTTCTTAATTTTTGTTTTGATATTAAATGGTTTTATAGCAACACAATTCAGTTACAATTCTTTTAGCGGTCAGCAAATTCGTGAAACCTGTCTTCAGATGTTTGCATTTCTGCGTTGGGGATCACATGTGATCTATAACATATAGCTTATCGGAATCTAACAACTTTTTTCCTTGATATATATTTTTCAAAGGTAGTTAAGAAAGCATTTAGTTTTATCAATTCAAGTTTTGTAATTTAAAATGCTACTATCTTAAATAAATATTTATTTTTAACTAAGAATCAATCCGAATTAACAATAATAAAAATGCATAATCATGTATGGTTAATCAAAATGGAAATCAGATTATAATTGCTCTTATTTTAATCTCAAATTCAAAATCAGGGAAAGACCAAATACCTTTGATTTCAAACGTAACTATATTAGAATCTAAGTCGTATTTTTTTTATTTCCCTATGAAAAAACGGGTCTCACTACTTGCATAAGCATAATCATTTTCCTTAATTTATTTTATTCAAAAATTAATAATATTACGCCAATTTCTTTGGCTTAATAACAAAACCTCTTACTGTTTATAAGACACTAATCACGGCTATCGTCTACTTCATGTGCTATAGATAAACCTGATTAAACTTAATGAAATACCAGTTAATTTTTCCCTACCATAGCTCCAACCATGCAACAAAACCTTTTTCTCATGGAACCATTTTTTAGACAGAAAAGACTTTCGAAGGTTGAATTATTATTGAAATCTTCAGAAAAAAATCGCAGTATTTATCAATAAAAATAAAAAAACTATTATTAAACACTTTAAGTAACTCTTTTCGGAAAGACAGAAGGTTAATAACACCAGAGGTCACGAATCTCGACATCTTGAGAGCTTCGCTTACAAGTGAGATTAAAATCTGTTAGTTTCTGAAGAGTTATCTGGAAGTGCTTAACCCCAAAATCTAAATCCAAAGAGTTCTTCACAGTACCATTTCTTCAAAATCGAGTCTGTCTTCAATTTAGGTTGAATGTAGTAACAAATCGATAGTTAAAAGCATTCTGGTGATTTATCGCAAAGGCATAATATATGCAAAACGTGTAAAAATGTAGTTTCAGATGCATAATTTCTTGAACTACATGTATAGGGGTAGGTTTCAAATGTAAGGTGTGCCCAAATGAAAAGGAGACCTTAGCTGTATCGGCGTTGTATCAAATCCCAGTGAGATAATGTGCTAGCCGATAGATAGCGTGGTGGTATTCCCAGTTGCAGTTTCTGGAGAGTTGTCTCAGCAGTTCGTTGCATGATGGATGCCTCCAGATCAGCACAAAGAGCAGTTATCCAATTTCTTCGCGCAGAAGGGGAGCATGCTTGACAAATTTATCGCAGGATGAAAGAGGTATACGGAGAGCAGTGTCTCGCACGGTGCACTATAGTCCGGTGGTGTCAGCGTTATGAGGCGGGACGCGTAAACATCAAGGATTTGCTACGATTTCGGCTGTGATTGAGCTCATACGGCAGAATCGTCGGATCACCACACGTGAAATTGCTGTTGAGCTGTCGATAAGCAAAGGAACTTTGCATCACATAATCCGCAAAAAGCTTGGTTATGGCAAAGTTTGTGCACAGTGGATGCCCAAGCATCTGTCAGAGAATCAGAAGACGGCGAGAATGAATGTTTGCTTGACCAGCAGTTTCTACACTGAAGCCATCCACTCCCTTCCTATGAGCTGGGATCAGTGTATTATCGTCAACGTCGGTCGATTATTTATAGTTGCGCTGTTCCACATGAACTGTAATTAGAATATTGTTATTAAAATTTCTTTACATATAACTGTAGTCTCCTTTTCATTTGGGCACACCTTAAAGTTTGATATCTGAGTTTCCAGGCAACAGAAGTCTTCTCATGTGTTATACCATATCAGCATAGACAAAACCGGCTCTCGTGCCATTACATCAAATTCCACACATCCATCCATGTAACAGGACCTTTCAATACAATAAACTAGAGGTTTGTGTACAAAGACAAAATCAAACGTTTAGCTATAAGTAATCAATTTTTTCAATAAATAATTACTGTGATAGTATAAGCATTAGATTTGTAGGGAAAGAAACAGATTGAACGAACATATTCAATTTTTCGTAATGATTTTTTATTTTTTAATGTCGCATTTAAAATGCAATATTGTAAGACTTGACTAATATATTTTTATGCTTTTGGTGTTATTTCAATATATTAGTAAATGTAAATGATGCCGATAATGGAATGTGAATATGCTTTGCTGATGTTCATTATGCGAATTCCTAGTGACTGTGCATCGCAACATAAAGATTAAGTTGAGAAATCGCTTCACTCTATCCCGCTATTATTTGAATATTTTGTAAATAGCCACTGCAAAATGAATTTGAAGAATATTAGCAGACATTTATCATAGAAAAATTATTACACTAAGAAATAATTATTAAATTGAACTGATATTTACCACTGAGTTTGATCATGGTAAGAAAAGTTAGTAATGAATATTTGAGTTAAGTGTTCAAGTAACATGGGCTGACAAGTTTTAAGTAAATAGTAGAAACTGAAACACCAAGTTCTGGACGAAAACACTGGTAGCCATAGGCAAATAATAGCAACAATAAGACAAATGCAACAATCGAATGTATTTTAATCAAGCTAGTTTAGATTGCATTCACGTTAAGTCTTTTATATTTTATCCAGATAATGATTAACTCTTCCTAAAATAACAATACCCTAAAAATATTGTACGACTGGTATTTCTTATAATAAATGTACATTTACAGTTTTTTAAATTAAAAAAAATGCAATACCAAATTACCAATCGAAATAAAATTATCTAAAAGATCATTTTATTTCGATCGGTAATTTGGTATTGCATTTAATATTTTTGGTATAGCATTTTGGTATTGCATTTTTAAATAAGTAACTCTTCTTAAAATAACAATACCCTAAATATATTATGCGAGTGGTATTTCTTATAATAAATGTACATTTACAATTTTTTAAATTAAAAAATGCAATACCAAATTACCAATCGAAATCAAATTATCTAAAATATACGGGTTGGTGTCTTATAGGATGTAGATGGGTATTTCTAATAATAGATGCACATTTGAAGTTTCGTAAATTTAAAAAAAGGAATACCAAATTACGAATTAAAACGATAGTATTTAAAGATAAACACAGTACTAGACAGTAAAACTTCGAATAACCGTCACTATCCGGACAATGCCTGTGACGGATAACCGAATAGACAGATAACAGAAATCTCTTAATACATATGGGCAGTAACGTGATTTCACTGCTGGATTGGGACGAAAATGAATATAGAAATCCTTTAAAAGTGAATAATACATACGTATTGTACTTATTTTACAAAACGATCAACATACACTTCAATATAAGAATAGTAATGTACAGAAATGACGGATTAGGTTTGTTTAGACGATGGCGGATAACAGCAACTGGCGGATAAACGAGTGGCGTTTTATCGAAGTTCTACTGCATGTCATATCTACTGCAAATGTGCCTTTATTGTTAGACTCGTAAAAGGGGATGAATTGATAATATGGGCAGTGTTATATACAAACTCGTCAAAATTTTTGGATGCTGTCCAACTTGAGTTTACATACTCTTCGCGGTAGTTTTGCAGTTCATTCCCCAGAATTCGTCTCAAATTTTCTTAATAAAGGCTTTGAGAAATGACCGCTCACGAGAGCATGATTGGTTATTATTGAGGTGGCCAGACGTCCCGAATCAGCCGGGACGTTCCGCATTTTCGCTGTCTGTCCCGAATTTGAATTAGATGTCCCAGACTGTCTCAAAATTTACTTCAAAGGAAAAAGTTAATATAAAATATACTATTTAGGTTTAATTTTTTGAAAGATTTGGTAAAATAATTAATTTTACATAAAGATAAAGTAAATGTGAATTCTCATTTCAAATTTTTGGCAAATTAATTTTAAATAAAGATAAGGTAAATCTGAATTCTCCTTTCAAATTTTTGGCAAACGGATAAAGGAACCAGACTTCTCAGATTAGTCTGTATAATTCCGAGTTTCGACTCTTTGTCACAACGCATTGTCTAGTTTTTACTCACAAGTAAATAGTTCATGTCAAAAAAAAAATCTAGATTTAATGCTTAAAAAGTTAGTTCTGAATAATTCTCCTTAGCGACTTTTATTATGAATAGAATAGGATCGCATTAATAGAGGCAATGTAATTGAATCAACTTGATGGGAAAATAGTGAAAGTAATAGCAAAATTTTTTTTGTACAGGGTGTACACAAATGAAGTTTACGCATTTAAAAAACTAGAAATGTTGGAACTACGGATTTTTTTTAAATGAGAGAAAATCTCAAATTTTTTTTTCAGATAGGTAACATGCCATTTCGGTGGTCTAGGGTGTCGTAAATTACTGGAAATCAAAAATTTGTTTATAGCCATTATCTGAGAAAATAGTAAAACTGGAAGAAAAATAAAAGCATGTGTTTGTAGAGAATTTCACCTTCTTTAATTTGTTAACTCGTATGTAGTGTGAAGGGTTTTCGTGATATTCAAGAAAAACTAAAAAAAGAAACAAGAAAACACGCGTCGGCTTCTGCTGATCGGTAGCTATGGCGTATGAAATTTTCTCGCTGTAACAAATTTAGCACGGCGTAACGCCGCGTTACCTATCTGAAAAAAAAATTTGAGATGCGTTCTTATTAAAAAAAACCCGTAGTTCCAACAATTTAAATTTTTTTTTATTAATTTTTGAAATGAGTCACTTCATTTATGTACACCCTGTATTTCTTTATCTAAAGAATTCTCCTTAGAAACTTTTATTACGCACTAGCTGTTATGCCCGGCGTTGCTCGGGATTAAAATACTTTCATGTCTAATATTTTTAATGTAAAAAACTACTTTTGTATAGAAAATTACAATACCCAAAATTCTTCTATCGTCTAAAATTTAAAAAAAATTAAAATGAGAATATCAGTTCAACCAGACGACTTTTAAACACCCCCGATAGCTAATTTTTTCTGTAAGTTCTTAGTATTTATTGCATAGGTACTTCAAATTTTGTTTATAAATCTTGCAGTATAAGAAAGATTTTAACGTATGTTTTGGGACAATTACATAGTAAATTTTTCATTGAGAAAAAGCATTAGAATAAATCTGAATAAAAAAATTCGTCTTCATCCAAAATTTTTCTAATGTGAACAAGCAACAGTTCTTATGCATTCTTGTTCTTCACCAATAAAAAAAAAGTGTTATAAATTGTAAATTTTATACACAATTTAATTTTTGAAAAATTATTGAAATGAGGGCGACGAATTGAACGGAAATGAAAGTTGTGTCATGAAAAGTTAAGTTTTTAAATTTTTATTATGTGTAAAAATAGTTTTTGTGACATAATGCATATTTTCGAAAAATATCACGGAAAATGCCAAAATCTTATTTAATTTCCAATTAACTGAAATTTTAATAAGATTTGGGGCTTTTAAAAGTTGACGGTTGACTCTCTTCTTATATAAAACATATTTATAAAAATAAGCAAACATTTCAGAAATAAAGATAAATTAGTTCGAAGTCTAACCGTTGCCTAGCAATGGAGTAGCTATAAATTTGCCTTATTTCAAAATCGTCTGCACGTAATTAACAATTATTAAGCTTTAAAAAATAATAAAAATTGAAGGAAATTGTCACAGATATAAAATTTGTATAATTGAAAAGGTAAAATTTTGAACTTTAAGATGGTACAAAAATATTTTTTATCGGACAATTTGCTTCGAAGTTACGGCGGAAAAACGGTTTCGGTTAATTTCTAATTAACTGACTGTGTAATTAACTTTTGGAGTCAGAAAAGTTCATAAGTGTCTTCCCCTTGTCTTAAATATTAAGTTTGCAAAATTTGGTTGAAAACAGTCTATTTGGTTTAGGAGGAGATATGGAACATAGCCACATACCCACATACATAGCCACAATGACTTTTATTTATATTAATATAGGATAGGTTCGCACTAATATCAGAAATGTGATTAAATCAACTTGATGGGAAAATAGTAAAAATAATAGCAAAATATTTTTTTATGTTTCTTATCTCTTCTGCCTTTTTTGTGTTTTTTTTAATTGTTCCGCTATTTCTGAATATTTTTTTAAATATATATTTCAATATTTTTAAAAGCTTGTCCGTTGTCCCTAGCCAACGTCCTCAATTTCATTTTTCAGAAATCTGGTCCCTTGAGTTATTGCTAATAAGCCACGTGGTGAATGTCAATTGCACAAACGAGTTAAAATAATTTTAATATTGTCCGAGCTAATTAATCTAAAGATTCTACTAGAGCAGCATTTAATTTATACTCACTCCCTTAAACTATAATTGAATAATTCTAAAACTAATTCTCGAATTCGAAGTGAAAGCCACTACACAATAGGATTACGCGCGACTTCATAAATAATTAATGATCCGGAACACACAATACATCACCCTCCACAGTTTAACAGTGACGGCATGTGTGAAAGGGACTGTATGCCATACCTACAGAAAAATAATAAAAAACGCAACATATTATTGCTATCGCTGCCAGATTTCAAAGCAAGGGGTGTACTCAATCACGATAGTGGAACAGATAGAACAAGAAAAAGAGAGAAAGGAAGAGTAAAAAAGAAAATGGAATATGACCATAAAGAAGGGAATAAAAGAAAGCAAGCGAATTCTGTCTGAAAAGGATGGAAGCTAGCTTGCCCAAAGAAGAAAACCAGTGGGTGTTGTTCCTTATTCTGTGTTAACTTTAACCGTTATGATAGATGAGGTTGACCACGGATTCGAGACAATGCGAGGATGACAGCTAAAGCAAATTTTGGAAGCTCTTGTTTTATGTATAGGAAGAGAAATAAAAGAATGGTGTTTATTTTGGCTACCGTATCTTCTATTGATAAAAATGGGTCGTTATTGATTTAGTTATGTCATTTTTAAGCTTCGAGATGGGACAGGAAAGTTAGTTATGAAGGAATGCTGAGTTAATATTTTTTTTATAAAGATACTTCAATTAAGTGGAACATTTTCTCTTTTTTCGGTTAATGAAAAAATCTAATGAAATCGTAAGTTCCGTGAGTCTTAATTGTGGTATATTTTATGAGGATGGTTAACACTCCATGATCCTCCGCCTAGAATCATTCAGATCACTCATTAGTTGAATGGGCATGAAGTTAAAGTAGCAAGGGGGAAAAAGAGTTGAATTATAAATTTATATGCAACTAAACTACAATTATATCAAACAAAAAAAAGAAACGATAAGAACATACCAATGCCAAGGAAAAAATAAAAACACAAAAAGAATGTACACGTAATACAAAAGAATATACAAACTGACACAAAAACAAAATTCACATGTTAAAATGCAAACAATGTAAAGAAGTAAATAATGAAAAATAACATTCTAATAGAATACTAATGACATGTAAAAAAACGAAAAAAGGGGGAAATTGTTGGCTTTTTAATCAGGATCGAAGAGCTGTCTAAAGTCACGTATAAGGTGAATAATATGTTCTATTTTGACCCTTGAAAGGGAGATGTTTTCTACCCCTCTGCAATCAAGCTCGTAGTGATTGTGACGCTGGCTGAGAATGAAAGAATACACTCCGTTGCTGAGTGAATATCGGAACTTATTCCTCCACAGCTACTGTTAAGTATACTGACCAGGTAAAAATTTGTGAAAGTATTCGGCATAGGATTAGTGACCAGAAAAGAAGATGATGTTTCTCCTTTCCAGGTGGCCGAGAGAATACTGGCTTTAGAACAGATCATATGGATGAGAGATCCTGCCTTTCCGTTGTCCTACTGGAACTGACAGTCTTCCAGCATGATTTTCCTGAAAGATGATTTAAGGAAATATTTTGGGAACTCTATTGACTGATATTGCTTTTCATCTTCCGTAGCAACTTCTCCCTAGCGTATCCCCTATTATAGGCATGCACAAGGAATTTAACCCTTTCTAATGGGTGGAAGCAATAGCAGAACAGTGCTGTGCCACTAAGCCAGAAGGATTTCATCTCCCCAGTGGACTGATAAGTCTATTCTATTAGACCATAGACCAGTGGTTCTCAAACTTTTTTCACTCGCGTATCCCTTGATTAGTCTTTTTATTTTTGAGTACCCCCTACTGTGATATCCCCCAACCATCCCTCAGTACAAATAAAAGTTCTTATTAATAACACAAAGGGCTTAGTTTAGCTTAAGAATCAAACGACTTTAATGGAATTAATTAAATTTGTATAACTGATTTTAGAACCAATATTTTATTCCAAATTTAAAGTAGTATTAGTTCAACGTCAAAACAAGTGAAAACAGCATTAAAATAAATTCGCATTAACTTATGATGAAAGCTAACAATTTCTCAATTACTAGACATTAATCTACTTCTTCCTTTTTCTTATTCCATGAATAGACTTGCGGAAGCGCACAATTTTCACTTTCGTTTTTATACGAACTTCAGAAAACGAATTCTACAATATTATGTTTTGTTTTTTCCGCCAAGCTCACTTTCGCGTACCTCCAACTAGTTCCCCACGTAACCCTAAGGGTACGCGTACCAGAGGTTACGAACCTCTTCCATAGACAGTTTCCCTCCTTATTGTATCCTTTCATGTGTAATGGCTAAATTTATTGTTAAGAGGGAAGATGATCGGTAACCTACGGGAGATGATCACATATCATGTTTTCCTATAACCTGAGAGAGGAAAGGCATTTTCCAGTTACTCCATCAAAATCCCCATTTCTAAAGGAATTTTCGGATATCGTCTTAGCGTAGTTCATTTATATTTATAATGAAATTTTGAAGTGAATTTCTTTACAGTGGGAGAATTGCGTGGAATAGAAAGTCCTTATTGAGAAGAGGAATTGAGTTTGTCCAATTAGATCAAGAGTGTCAAACTCAAATGCCATCGTGAGCCAAATAAGCCAGGTCTAAGCTCATGTGAGCGGAAAAAAACTTTTTTTTCCCTAGAAACGTAGTTTTATTTCAAAAACGCAGCATAAAAAAAAGAAGAGGGTTTCCTTCATGACTTATATTATAACTGATAAGATAAATATTTATATATAACAAATCATATATATAAATATTATATATATAAATTTAATATAATTATATATTACAATACTATAATATACATATATAATATATTATTATTTATATAATATAGTATATTATATATGATTGTATATATATAATATGGGTATTTATATTATATAATATATTTAATAATTATAATGTATAATTGTAATAATTATACTATTACAATTAATATATTATATTACTATATAAAAGTTAATGTTTCCTCCCTGACTCCTGGCATCTCTTCACAGCTGCTAACTTCCCTATTTCGAGGGATATCTTCTCCGCAGAGATTAATTTCTAAATTCATCCAAGGTGAATATCAATAATTCGGGATCTACGAGGATACTTATTTACTTTGATAAGTGAAAACAATTAATTGCTCGGGCCGAAAAGTGCTACCAAACATTGAAGTAATTTCGTACGTCAATGTTCGAGTGTTTCCAAACCAGGTAGGCAAATATTTTTAAAATTCACAACTTTACTGAATTTTTCTTCCAAATCTAAGCATCATTGCATCTATATTCCCGCCATTTGCTTATTTTTGTATTATTTTATTATAGGATGATTATGTATTAGATACAATTGGTGAAAGAAATGGTGCGTAGATTTAATGCGATTAGAGCTCGGACATTGGCATATAATATGGTTCGTTGTCAATAATTATGTATAATTAGAATTTTAAAAAATTCAGTTACGAAATTTTTTGCCGAGTTGCAAAGATACCCATTATGTGCCGCGAATTTGGCACCCTTGACTTAGCTTGACAACTTAAAGTAGAGTTTTGAAACTATTTGAGAACGAACCTCGTAATTTTGGAAGAAATATTTAAACCAATACTGCATAAATAAAACAATTATTTTACAGACAGTTGCATGCTTTATAAAAGAGATTTGGTTTATTCGTGTTAAGTTACAAACGTTTTGTAACTTTGCGAGGCTTTTTCGGACAAATCTTAAAATTATGAGTCAAATGACGAAAATAATTCTATGATTGTGACGGCACTCCCCTTTCCAAACTTCTGCGCCATAACAGAGACCCGTCAGTTTTAAGGTGCACCAAAATGAAGAGACGTTCCGGACTTGACTTGAAGTTCAGTTAAACTTATCCAAAATGTCAAATAAACGTAATACCAAGAGAGAGAACGAAAATCATGACAATATTCAAAACGTCTAAATCTGGATGCTTTTATTAGAGAAACTTAAAAAGATAAACCAAAGATAACAATAAAGTGTTTCATCAGCTTCCTAAAGTGATACTGAAATTGCATTCGAACATAGAAGTTTACATTTCTGGATTTCAGCTCATGTAATTTTTCATTTCTGTCGTGTGCGTGCGTGAGTGTGATGTGTATTTTTTTAATCAGAAAAATAATTTTTGAAAATAAACAGAAAATATAAATTAAGTAGTAAAAATGGATTCGCTAAACGAAGTAAAAGAGAACGAAACGTCACGTCTCGTCTATAGGTCAGCAGATTGAATAAAAGAAGTTATTATTGCCATCCTTACGTTATGAACAAAAATTAAATTTAAAAAAGTCTGCTCAAGAAAAAGAAATATTTTCTGACATCAGATTAAGTGATTTAATGGATAATAACGATAATAACTACACTTCCTTCTTTTATATTGAGAACAATTCTTCCCTTTCACTCTACAAATAGAAATAAGTCGAGTCCCTTTTTAGAACAGAAGTCAAAACCCGAAATATCAGCTGTTCATTTCCAATCTCCCCCCCCCCTTACTTTAAAACTATTGTTTTATTAAATCATGAAACTCGTCTGGAAATTTTTGTTACATTCAATATGTATTCTATCAATTGCTAAATATCGGACACTAAAAAAAGACACTTTATAGTACATTTAAACCATTTATTTAATGGTTTAAATGGAAAAAATAATAAAGCATCGTTTGTATTCTATTGAAAACCGTCTTCATTTAAATTAAAAACTGAAATCTGAGATAACAGTAGAAAAAAGAAATTTTCCTCAATTCTTTTGTAAAGACCACTGAACTTCGTTAAAAAACAGAAAATTGTTTTCAAAATTAGAAGGATAAACATGACAATAAAAGGCAAAGCATTTCTCCCTAACTCAAAACAACCGCATACAATTTCCAGCAAAACAGAGATCTTCTTACAAGACACTAGAGAAAATTACTTAATTTAGTTAATTCTTTACAACTTCGCCTTTGCAATGTTTTGACTATTTTATTAACTAGTATTGTTTAAAAGATAGCGAAGTAATTAAGGACCGAAGTAAAAAAGTTTCACAGATTTCCGCTTTTACTTTCGCGCGAGTATAATAGAAGCAAAAAACACAGCATCTCGCAATTTATTTAATCAGACCCTCTCCTTTTTTTGGAATCAGTAACACTCAATTTAAAGAAAGTAATCAAAGTAAAAAATGTTGCAGTCAGCAAAATATTCAGAAAGGAAAGATTTTTGTCAAATTAATTCAGTCAGCTCAAATAAATGCTTCGGAAACAACATGAGACTCTGTAATTAGTTTCAACTTTAATAATATGCACTCGCGATACGATCTTTTCAGCAATATCCATTGTGTTGTATCGCGTTAATCTTTAATTATTCATTACAGATCTCTTTGATTGAATTTAAAATTGCTTTTCAAGTTGATAATGTCAGATTAGTTTAATATATTGTTTTTTTAAACTAAAAAAGCACATTTAATTGCCTGTTTTAAATTTTATTTTATAATTTGACTTCAGGAAGATAATTTTTGCTTAGATATTTTATCCATAAAGAATTGGTGTTGCAGATTTTGCCAACATAAAAATTTGTATTAAGATAGAAACAGAAAAGACGAATATAAGTCAATGGAATCAATACGTGACATTAAAGTCACATGACATGTCATATGTGCTTGCGCATGTCCTCTAACATCTTATTGCCCATTGTTTTGCGCTTTTCCTCCAGATGGATTCAAAAATTAAATTCGTGAGACCCATTTGACGTGCGTTTACCTTTTGATTAAATTTAACCCTTTCTAAGGCAGTGGGAAGAATACTTCCCACCAAATTCATCAATTTTTCAACTCATTTTTTAAGGTTGGCGTGAGTTCTTGCCAAATTTTTCTATGAAACAAAAACCTGGATGTTCCAATTTCTTGTATCAAACCATAACGAAGTGCCTTGACAAGGTAATCAATTATTAATTAATAAAATTAATCAATAAAAAATAATGGCATCCCATAAGCTAAATGAATTTTTTTTATTAATTAATCTGAATACCTAAGTTATTTTATTATAACACTATTAGAAAAAAATAGCCTTATAAAAGGTTAAAATTATTTTTCTAGTTAAAAGTGTTAGATTATCTTATATTAATATTTTTCTAAATAAACAATTGTATTTTTTTATTTCCTTTTATTATTGTAGTTCCTTTACCAATCTAGTCATTCTAGTAATACACATAAATATGAGTTTGAAGAACATTTTTTCATTAAAAGAGAAAACGTGTTGTTTAACTAATAGTTGAATTTAAAATTAGCAAGAACAGCTGTCAAGAAATATTAAATTCTATCTCAGAATCTTTTGTGAACGTATAGTTCACAAAGAACGAAAGAAGCGAAAAAAGCAACGTTTAGAAATTGTATCTTTCTACTGATAGAATTTAAAGCTAGCAAGCACAATTATCAAGAATTAATAATTTCTATCCCAGCAATTTTTCTAACTTTTTTTTAATTTTGAAAATTTTAGGAAGATTTTCATACCTTAATCCACTTTAATTTTGTATCTTTATTATTCTTCCTAGTGTACTAAAATTTAAATTGAGATGGGCGTGATTTCGCTAACGATATTAAGATGACATTATATTAGAAAAACTCTCCACTATTAATTTTATTTTCTTATCTTTCTATGCCCCACAAAATATATTAAAATTAAAAATTAAACTGTCTTGATTTCGTCGACTTGATCCTCGGATTGGTCGGGATGATTGGTTTGATCCTCTAAATGGCAGGACTTCAAAAAAAATCTCACTAGTTTTTAGAATCCTAAGCCAGCCAATACTGAAGATCATCAAAACGATTTGATAACATTATTCATTTTGCTTAATGATAAAGCTTAGCCAGAATTTTAGAAGCTATTAAATTGCAAAACAATCATTTGTAGGTATAAAAGGCTTGGTTTCCAAGGGCGTCTAATTACATGATAAATGTATCAAATCTCAACAGACCAGTCTCTCAAAACTGGCATTGTGATTATTAATTTGGAATGAGACTTATTCTATTAAGAATTAATAGAATAAGACTTATTACTCAAAATAAAAAAATGGCTCCAATACGGCTGCCATTCGTGAAATATTTTCATATAAAAGAAATTTATTTTAATTGAATGTAATTTATGCAGCTTATTGGACCATGAACAATAGATAAAATGTAAGACATGAAATGAATATTTTGAAAAGACTATAATATAAATCAGCATATTCTATCAATAATTGATTTTTAAGCATTTTCAAAACATTTTATAGAAATAAATTACAATTTGGGCAAATAAAATATCACATTATTTCTGCTATTAATTTTTTGGAAGTATTTTTCAGGGAGATGGGACATTAATTCGGGAATTAAGCTTACCAAAAATTAAGTCCATAAAAATCTAAGAAATTGATTATATTCTAGAGAATTTTGTAATTGCTATAATCTTGAGTAAACATCCTTTCTTTTATATATTTTATATTTTTTTTTTGTTTACAGAAGAAATGACTTTAGACAAGCTACATATCCGCTATATCATACTTTGTGAATATATTCTTCATGGAAATGATACAGAAGTCACTCGGAACAGTACATCCAAGTGCTGTAATTGCCCAATGCTAATAAAATTTTAAAATTTTCGAGAGAGAAATTTCCGCCTTTAGAACCAGTTTAGATGTAGAAGTCAAAGACCAGTTGTTGGTGATGATGAGATGTCGATAATGGTCGAGCTAAATCCATAAATCCCTTGTAAATAAAAAGCTGGCAGGCTTCATTGTGTACAGTCAACAATAGTGGGGACCACATGAACTATCAGCACAAAATTTGTCACTTTGCATTTACTGTCGCACGTATGGAAGTAAAACCTGTTTTAAGGTGAATCGTGACTTGTGGTGAAAATTAGATGTTTTACAACAAAATTAAATGGAAAAAAAACAATGGTTCATACCAAAGGGGGAAGTCCATTCCCAAAGAAAAGCATCGATTATATCAAAAGGATTTTTTGCTCTATAGGGGAAAGTGGAGTAAAACTGGGAAACTAAGACTCGAAGGCCTGTTAGAGATAAACTATTCGACATGGAGCTCATCAAATTTTATTAAAATATTCATTGTTTATCGGAGTAGAATATATCTTTCAAGAAAAGTCATAGTTTATTTTTTTTACCAATGATATTTTTATAAAAAAAGTCATACCACCGGTTTTACCCCACAAATGGGTAAAACCGGGTGCAAATGTTAACTTTATGGGAAATTAGGAAAACTAAATTTTCAGTGGAAACTTAGCAGGCATTTTCATTTTAAATGACAATTTAAGAATATTAGTTACACAATTCACTTGTAAAGCAGTTGACTTCTTTCTTCGCTCCACTGCAGCTTTCGTGAGCCCAACTTCTGCATTGAATTGACCCTTCTCATTTTTAAAATTAGAAAATTCATCATTAAAATATAAAAAAATCAACGTCTGATGTGTTTTCATCTTCTTCATCGGAGGAATTATCAATACTAACTGTCCCGGTCTTACGCCTCTTGGAGTACCCGGTTTTACACAGAGTGCAGAGGTTATAAAAAACGAAAGAGAATCGCGCAACAATAGGTCTAAGTCCTTATTGTTTTATAGGGTATAAATCCTTAGCAAACGTATAATAAGCTCGACTAAATATAGTTTTTTATAACTATAATGATGATTAAGTAAGGATAGTTAAAAATGAAACGAACATTAGAACGTTGAAGTCTTAAACAAACCTTCACAGGTGCAATGAATTCGACAGCTGCAACGCGCCACTATCACTGTTCCTTTTTCTTGGCTAGTAGAGTGTAATTCACTATATGTCCGCTAGAAAAAAAGAACTATTAGCGACAGAATCAAGGGTACCCGGATTTACCGCACTCTCCTCTATATGGTAGGATTTGGGATGTATAGTCTATCATGAACAGTTTTAAAAAATCAAATTACTACTCAGACATTTAGTATTGTCATTGGATTATTTGAAAGATTACAAAATATTTGCATTTCTCAATAGGCAAGGGATAACCCTTCATCAGGATAACTCTTCATCACATACACCCCGACTGACTGAACAGAAGCTTTTGGGTATAAAGTTCTTCCTCTTCCAGATTCAGATATAGCATTCTGGAATTATTACCGGCTTAGATCAATGCAGAATTTTCTTGGTGGCAAAAATTTCCATAGTAAGCAGGATGTAGAAGTTTTAATAATCAACATTATGAGACACAGCCGAAAGAAATCGACAAAGCAGGGATTTAAAAAATGCAGAGAGATGGGTAAGTGTCATAGACAAAAATGGAGGCAATAATATAATTATTCATTTCACACATCATTTATAAATTTTTTCTATTTGAAATTATATCTCAATCTTGCATAACTTTTTAATCAACCAAATAGAAAAAAAATTATAATATTTTAGTATAATTGGGAAAGGAAATAAAAAGTAGGCTATAAGAGAAACTCAACTTATATGTTATCTTTGACTTATTGTTATTCTCGATAATCCTCATGTGTCACCATACAAATTTGATTTTCTTGTGAGCAAGTGACTAAATCCAAATTGTAACATTCAGAAATCGTAATGGAAAAATAGCCTTAAATGTTGTCAGTTAACGTATCTTGATGGATCAATGTTTAACTTCTTATTTCCAAATAAGTAGTAGCAGATCATCCTATTACTATCAACTTCAGAGGACATGCGGTCTATTTGGTTATTTTTGAAAAACGCATATATACCTTTCGGAAACGCGATAAATCAACCCCTGATCTCTTTTTAACCCTTTTGCATATAACGGCATGTCTGACTCGTGCATCGCATCTATACATTTAAATTAATTGTCTAAACCAGAGTACCAGTTCTCCAGCCCCAACTATTGGACTGGTTTCGATAATTTTTATTTGATATAGAAGCTTATGATCCCAGATACGTCATCAATGCTGGTCTGCCCCCACCACCACCCTCCATTTTTGAGAAAAATTGAAAAAATATTTCTCCCCTGTACATTCTCTAATTGGAAAAACCATCAGACAGTCCCCAGCCCCAACCACAGGACCGATTTTGACAATTTTTATTTCATATGGAAGCTAATGACCTCTAGATATGTCATCAATGGTCACCTGCCCCCACCACCCTCCATTTAAGAGATATATTGCAAAATTAAACTTTGGCAGAGTCCCTCGGCCTCTACAACCTCCAATTCGCCATTTATTTCACAAAGTTGCAAGCATAACCAAAGGCTATTAATATTACGGGCGAACAGCTAATCACCGAATTCGGTTAGTTAGATATTTAAATCTGTAACTAACCTTTGCATTAATTACATTAATTAATAACATTTCATAATTTTGATATTTAAATCCATGATTAAGTACATGTAGCAATTCATTTAAAAGACAATAATAATTTTGACATTCTTAAGTATCTGAAGCGTCCTTTACATTACCTGAATTGAAAAAATGCATGTCTTAAATAGGATGTTCCGGCTAATTGGGAGGTTAAATAAATTGCTATGTCAAGGGGTGAAATCGTATTCCAATTTTGTTTGTTTATACGATGATTTGTTTCTAATGCTTCAAGTTTTTAAAAGTTTTTAATTTTTTTATGATTGATAGGAAAATAACTATAAGAGATACTTTATATATCCATCTTTTTATTCAAGTTTTTGTAGTGGAAAGAAGACGATTTAAGTAAACAGTTTTAAAAAGAAATCTAACAGTTTAAAACTAAAAATCCTTAAAAGTGGTAATGATTGAATTCTTATCATGATGATGATGAAAATCCTGAATTGATACTTATGGATGCGATTGTGGTGATAATGAGCAAATAATGAGTAAAATTCAAAGGTTGATAATATCAATAGCAACTAAATAACCATTTAGATTGTTCTATCACTCGTGAAAAGGGCTTCTGTCACTTAGTTCAGATATCTGTGTCCACCATGACTTACTTAAGCAATTATTTGACGACAACATTTATCAACACTAACCTGTCACTTCGAACAATGAATTTTAAACCCAATGCTATTCTAAAAACAGATTTTCAAATGCTCAAATGCGTTCAGATCAGAATTAAACTATCTAAATAGCCAAAAAATATTTTCTGTTTCATGCGATAATCAGAATTACAAAGTGACTTCGCACTAAGATTGTTTAAAACTCAAGATATTAAGTTAGTTTCTATTAAGAAAAACCACTCCTTTTTCAAATGCTCACTATGCAATAGAACTTTTCTGATTGGCAGACTTTTTTGATGAATCTACAGCAGTTACAATTACTCTAAAAGTGTGGGTGGCGGTCTAAATGAGATCACGAAGAACAATATCGGGGTCACGATTTCTTTCAGATACCTCTTAATTGGAAAGCAAAAGAAAATCCTCTTGAAATAAAACGCTTCAACAAAATTTGCTGAATAACTCTTTTAAAGAGAATGCCTCTTTATCTTTGTCTAATGCTTAATTTTCTTACTTATCTTGTGGTGCAGGAAATAATAAAATGTTTTGGATGAAAATGAGTTAATGCAAGTTTTCCGTCAGGAAACAGGCGAGGAATGTATAAATTTGAGAACAATTCTATAAATAATGTTCAGAAAATATATTAAAATGACAAAGGGTTTTTTGTGATTCTACAATGACAAAGTTTTTCTGTGATATTACAATGACAAAGTTTTTCTGTGATATTACAATAACAAAGTTTTTCTTTTATTATCATTTAATTTTAATCACTGTTATTTCGTCTAAATTCATATTATTAAATTACACTATTTTAACAATTTTTGAAGAATTTTTAACGACCCTGTTCTTTAACTCTTCATTAGGCATGGCCTTAGGTGTAGCGATTTCTCCAATCATGCGCTTTCTTTTTTTCTATAATGTTTTAATCTTTCATTTTTATAATTAAATACCTAAAATATATTATTTATTTTTGCAAATATTATTTTATTTCCAGCATCTCATAGATTTCTTTCAAATATCTAAAATTCTAACATTAGTGTCGCTGATTTTAGACAATACATCACAGCTCCAGAAGGAATCTCATTCAACATCTAAAATCCATTTTGGATTAAGCAATTAAAATAGTATACAATTAAAAATATGTAAATTAAGAAAAAAATTCGAGGAGAAAAAAAGTGCGACTTCGTGCATTACAATCTGAGAGATCTCAATTGTGATTGCCGGCCCTTGGCAATAAGTAACTGAAGCCGAAGAGCTCTTAATTCCTACTCCTCGAAGGTATAAGAATACAGCCAAAACATCGCAAGCTTCTTTAAACACTTGTGCAAATTTTGAATTTAAAGGTATACAATTTTGAATGTTTTCTTTGAATTGTCATAATGCTGCTATGAGTTTAATATCTTAAACTTTCTTTTAAATTTTTATTAGACTTTTGATTTATATGTACTTTAACTTGACGTTGTTACAAGAATTGGTTATTTGTTCCTTGACCCGTACTTTGCCTTGAGAGCTTGTTCAAAGCTCTTGTTTATGCTGCATTTTTTTATATTCTACGTAATTCAATTTTGATGTAACGTTTAGTTTTTATCCGCATTGTTGCTGTTTTTAATCCCCCCGTCAACAGAATACATCCTCTGGGAAGGATGGGTTGGATAAATATTTTTGAAAGTAAATTCTACTTGATAACAGTTGAGTTAGAAAATAATATACAAGCTTCAGCAAATATCCATTGCTACCGCAAGGGTGACATGAATATATCTCTTGACTAAAAATGAAGCGGGATATTCCAACCAATGCTTTATGTATGTAAATAATCCTTTCTCCCACGAAACTATTCAGAGTTGTCCACCAGTCTGATATTCGTAGTTTTTTTTTAACTATCTAAGAAGGATTGCCTACTTGGGCCTTCCTTCCGAACCCGTTTAGAACTATGAAACAGCAAATTAGACTTGGCAATGCATTCCAACTGACATCCTCTCCTTTTTCACTGCATTCTTGCGGCTACCAATCGCGTGTCTTTTGACCTTTTAGGCCGTGGGTGGGTCTTGAAATCAAAGTTATTAGATATAACAGAAATAATGGAAACTGCCTAATTAAAGAAACTGTTAAAGGAAACAGATCAAAATGATTGGAAATTCTGAACTCTTCTTCTTCAACAGAAAAACCACGATCTTTATATATGCATTCAAAATATCTGATTTAAACCATTAAAATGGATTTTATTTTTAGTTTCAAAAAATAATTTCAAATAGAGTTAATGGTTTTCTGTTCTAAGATGACGGTTATTCTAAACTGAATAAAGATGTTTAATCTTTTAATTAATCAAAATGATGAAAGAAAGGCGCAGACCATTTTAGAGGGATTTATGATTCCATAATTCGCATAGAAACATTCATAAAATATGGTGCAGTGGCAGATTTGTTGAATATATATATGTTACTGTGAAAGACCGAAACTGGAGAATGTCGACTTTCACCGGTGAAAGTCGACATTCTCCAAATTTCGGCCTTTCACGGTAACATATATATATATATACCTTATTGTTATAACTATCCGCCTTCGGCGACCAACTTGTTCGCCCGGAATATAATTTCAACTGAATCTCTTATGTATAAATTTATATTCATGGTTCCCTTAACAAAGTAATTTTAAATTTAAAATTTTCATAGATATTTAGCGCATGTTCTTTCAATAAACTTGCACCTATTCTGTTCATTCTCTGCATGAACGTCCCTAATGGAGTCGAGTAACTGTCTGTGTCATGCAGCATACAATTGCCCGTTGTCGGCATCAGCTTCACTCTCTTATTCCTTACAAAATATGCATTTCATTTTAACTTTAAAATGTCGCTGCAAATTTTACGTCCTGCAGCATATTAGCTGTATGAAATTATGCTGATTAAAACACATCCTTAAACATTGAGATATTACCTTAGTTTTCAACAATGAGAAACATGCAAATAAATATCTATTTAAACAATGAAAATCGATTGAATTGCGTTGCAACAATGTATTGTTGTAAATTATGCCAAAAAATATTTTTTAAAAGGGTATTAAAATTACAGAAAAATCTTATGGCAACTTAACCGATATCATTAAAAATATAATGTTTTGCGCTTTCAGATGGTGTAAAAATTATTTTTTCTGTAATATTTTCGAACGTTATTAAGGAAAAACGCCAAAATTTCGCTTATTTTTTAATTAATTAAAATTTCAAAAAAGAGGCTCCGAGGTGCACATTCCCACCCTCCAAAGAATGCTCCTGCCAAATTTCGTAGCTCTAAGTCCAGCGGTTTGTCCTGCAGAGCGCCAACACACACACATTCTCCATTATTATTAGTAGACATTATTATTACGTCGAAATTTACATTATTATATGTTATTCTGCTTACTACACCGATATCTGCAAAAAGGCATAAATTTTTGCCCCAGAGATCAGTCAATAGTAGTTTGCAGGCACATGTGCATTACTATCCCAATTCCCCCAAGATTCTAAACTATCCTGAACTTTTAAAAACGCAATAAAAAAAACAAGCAAAACACTATTTTCCATAAAACAGTCTTAATTCTTTAAAATAACCATTAACCTTTCAAAAAGTAAGTTAAATCCAGAACTTTTATCCATTACCGCAACACGACTGACATGAACACGCTTATAGAATGAAACAGAATCGAGACTTTTTCAAGCCAAAAATGGTTTGGAAGAAAAAAAAAACTGAACAAAACCAAGATCTCCATATTATTCCAACGATACTAGTCAAATAGATCCATCGAATAAATAGGTTAAGTATCATACTTAAAAGTCATTGTAAAGTTTCACAAAGCCTTAAACATCGGCCGGAGAGCAAGAAAAAAATTGCATTTCACTTAACCTGATTGATCTTATTCTAATAATTACCAAGCAACGACAAAGAAGGAGGTAATAGATTTTTTTCTCCTTCTTTTAATGGTGATTACAGTAATTTTTCTCCGCAGAAACCTTGCATAAAAAGTGCCCCGAGCTTAAAAAGCAAGAGCAATGGGTTTCGTGGAAAAGAGGAAAAATTACGACAACGAAGGAAGGGACTGAATGAAATTTAAGTAAAGGTACACCATCTCATTTATTTCCGCCTCTTGTCTGTTTCGGTTCCCAAGTGTAGGCAAGTCTTTGTGATACTAAAGCCTTAACTTTTTAAAAGTTTGTATCTTATAGAGATTGTGTTTTGTCGTAAAAACGTGCTTTGCCAGAGTTAACTGTAAAGCACTTTCCATCGGCTGAGTTGTTAAGGGGTAAGATTAAAATAATTTTTTTTGTGGTGTACTTTATACTATCTGGTGTGGCCCTATATCATCCAGAACAAATATAAAGTCAGAAATTAGATTTCTGGTGTTTTCTATAAACGCATGCATTAAGATTATTAACAAAAGTATCTATGGATCTTATAAATTAAACAAGAGGCATAGAATGTGCTTTATGTATCATCAACATACATAGACATTGTTTTACTTCTTTTACTATATTCATTATTTTAATCTTGGTGATATTCTTTTAAAAGATTTATTCATTTTTCTAAATATGTCTCGCATGTGAATGAAGTTAATTCATGTGACGTCACATTCCCATGACAAACGTAACTTTGTAAGTCATCTAAACATGAAGCTACATGTTGCACTGTATAACGCAATGCACATGCTCTAGTAATAAACATCTTACACTAACAAATGATGCTGTGTTTACATGTAACACAAACATTTTTAGCAAAAAAATGTGTTATTGTTCAATTCTATGTTGTAATAAATGAAAAAGAAAAAAGACTTATTTTTTGGTACGAAAACGTTTATCACTTATCCACTTCACAAATATGAGTTATTAAAAGCACAGCAACTGTTAAAAAAACAAGGGCAAGTTTTTAGGTATACATTTAAATGTATATTGTGTTTAGAGGCAGTAAATGTTTTTCCAACACCTCTATCAATTTGTATATTATCTATTAACTAACTTATAAAAGTAATCAAGAAAATAATGGGAGTAAAACTAATTTTATATATTATAAATTCAAAAAACGCTATAAAGTTTGGATTCAACTAACTCTAAAAATACCAAAGCAAACGAATAATTCGAATGTAGATAGAAAACGATATTAAATTAATTATGCATGTGAACTAATAAAGATCTAAAGTAAAATTCTAATGAGAAAACTGAAATTATATTATCAAAGATAGGATACATATATAGATAGAATAATACAAAAATTAAACTGTTATTTCAAGCAGCAAAAGAATTGTTGTAATGTTCCATGATGCAAAATAGATTCCATATTTGAAATGACGCGATGCACTCGAACATTTAGTATGTCAGAACAAAGTGACTTCTGGGACAGAAC
>BGPR01000067.1:1617459-1627931 GCA_013235015.1 Araneus ventricosus
GACTCGAACGTCCAGCATGTGAGCATGAAGTGACTTCTGGGACAGAGAACTATAATACAACTACAGACTCGAACGTTTAGCATGTGAGCAAGAAGTGTCTTTTGGAAAGAACAATATAATACATAGTAAGAAGTATTCATTTATGTTTTTTTACATATAAATATAATTTTTCAAGTCTTGGTGAAAGTGACACGAAAATATCACAGGCATTTTCCTTTTCCAGTTTTATCTTAATACCATCCAAATTAAATTCTCCTCCAACAAGTGCTTTATAATATCAGTTGATAGCAAAATGTTAACTAAACATGTTAATTTGCGTGTATTCAGATACATACGTAACAAAACCTTTAATAGTGTAACTAGTACCTCTAATTAGTGAAGAGGAAAACAATAATTAACTTCAAATTTTTTTACTAGACTAATTAGGCACAATTGCAAATAATAAAATTAATACAGGACAAAAATTGTGACCATTGACATGTGAACATGGAATGCCAGGACAGTACGTCCGTACAGTGGTAAAGGCAACCAAGTCAGAATATTTCGGCAGTTGCAGTTAGTGAAGAGTGCTTCGAGTTATAATATATTGGCATTATAACAGAAAAGTATCCCACTTCCGTCATTTTAAACCAGCCCATCTTCGAATCTCAAACTATCAGTGCGACAACAAAAATAGCAACACTTCAGATATATTTTTTATCATAATTATTCTTTGATGCAAATTCGTGAAGACAATAATGAGTAAAATATAAAACATTCTAAAATTTTCAATTGAAAACAAATGACAGTTTTTAAAAATAAAACTGATATATTTTTCCCACATACTAACATCATTTTTTAAATATTAACGACATAAAATATTTATTTGAAATTCGCAACATGATCCAACCACAAAATTGAGTAAAAGTTATAGACAAGACCCCTACAGGCTTGGAAACAGTGTTATTGAGAAAGAATACCCAATTTTGAAAAGTTTTATTCGCAAAACGAAAAAAAAGTTACAATTTTGACTTACGATTCACTTCCAAAACAGTATTATAAATTTATAAATCTCATTTTCATAATGTTCAATGTAATTGCCATGAGAAATGTGAACATGAACAATATCTAGTCGGTACCCAAACTCATTCCACAGCCCTTGAAGCATATCTGGTGTTATGATACGGAGCTGGTCATAGCTGCCGGTTTAAAATTGCAATCACTTTCTCAAAACTCTCATTTCGACCACCGAGTCATGGATTTCTATATAAAGCGGATTTTTATCAGATAGATATACACAACATGTGATAAAAATCAATGATCAATCAATGGTAATCAGGTTCATATCTAAATTAAGTTCCCAACAAAATTAATGTTAGCTTATAATAACTTGGAATTTGTTTCTGTGAATCTAGTAGCGTTTTAAAATGTATAATACATATAACTAATAATGGAATTTAAGAAACCTATATTGAAGCAAATTCGAATACGAAAAAAAAATCATAGTATATAAAACTCTTTAAAATTAATGCTACCAATAAATTAATATCCAACAGTATTGCAGATTTAAAACTAATAACTGGTTAGTATAAATGTGAAAAAATTATACAATAATCAGTAACGGAAACCGAAATGATATGCACAAAGTAATTTACAAAAGTCTTAAGAATTTTTGAGAAAAAAAATGAAGATAAGTTTACTTGAACGACATACTAAAGGCGTTTTACAATACCTCGAAATATATATTTTAGAGTTGTTTCTCGATTTTATAATTGAGTCCGATTCGTTTATCATTCAGATTAACTTTCTGGTTGGAACATGCTATGCCGATCAAACATCATCATTAATATTTTTATATATAACATTAACATATTATTTACATAACATTTATTAATTATTTATATATCAACATTAATATTATTTACATCTGTATTCTATGTTCTGTGGCAATTTCTAACTATAGTAAAAGTATAATAATTCAAAGTTGAATGCCAGTCTTCATGTATAATCATTAATATTTCATAGAAAATGTTAGAAATTGCTCTTCCCAGAGTTATTTTTATCTAGTCTGCGATATGAAAGAAGACAAACTAAGAAGATTTCAGAAACATTCTTCAAGTAAAATAATATATTCTCTCACTATACTTAGCACGTCTGTCTTCTTTAAATTTGATATCCTACATGGTTGTCGTCAGTAGAAATTCGCAACAACAAAGTTAAGAATTTATATCTTCTTTAACAGAATGAGTAATTCGGCAGACGAAACGTGGGGAGTTTTAACAATCATCTACATTCACAGTTACAATTCAAGGATGGAAAGTCTTTTTATTCTATTGTGTGGGTCTTCAAAGGAAATGAAAGGATATTTAAGATTCCCTCGAGTATAAAAAAGGCTTCTTTTTGATTCTCATGGCGGATTTATATTTGTAGCATGGAAAAACCAACATAAATATTCGAAAATGAACAAAATTGTGCAGAAAGCGGCCAGATTATCTGACCTTCAATCCTGAATACTAGCAAGGGGAGGATGGAAAGTAAAATCCAAAAGTAAATAAGTGAAATTTAAAAATTCTCGAATCAATAGAAGGTTAATTATAAAAAAATTAACATCAAGAAGAGATTAAGAAGCATAAATAATACATTTTGAATTATTTTTTAATATTGTGATTGGTCATTTACAGTGAAAATATTCTATATAAAGTTAAAAGGAGAAAGCTTCAGAGGCCATTTTTTAAAAAATTAAATCTGTCTAATCCTTTTTTCAACACGAACTATTTGTTGATAAGAAAAAGTGGGGCAATCTGGGACATTTAATTCAAATTTGTGACAGATTCAGTACTGATAACTTTAACAAAGACCATCATCTTTGAAACTGTGGATAAATTTTTGTGTCTTTTCTTACTTTTATAAATATCGCCAGAATTTCAAATTAATGAGCTGCACAGCTTGAATCACAATCTCTTTGGGAAAAATTTAATAAATATTTAATAACTTAAATCTCAAAGTATTTAAGTGATGAAAGCTAAAAACTTTTAATATCGATATTTGAAAATCAAGCAGTTCTAAATTCTCTATCATACAGATCTCTACAATAATATTGCAGATATTCTTCCTCGCAATATGATTATCTAAATTAATAACACAGATATTCAGTTGTTAATGCTGATAATTTAATTTCCTAAAGATTTTTAATAGAGAAGTTCTGTACTTCTCTCAATATTTGTAATCGTGCAGAAAGTATCAAAATGAAGTTCCTCTCATTAATACATTTTATTTGTATTTACACAATATAATTTTTTACCTTATTCGTTATAATTACTTAAAACAGTTAAAAGAGTTTTCATAAAAGTGCGCGCTATTCTCGTCCATTTACAAGCAAGCCTCCTTTGTATCTGAAATAGTTTGGGGTTAAATCTAAGTTTTTAGCTTTTATTAAAATTCAAACCAGGAAATTAATTATGTTCACAGTTCTTTTCAATAATAATTTCACGACATCATGGGAAGAATAAATTTACTATTATCCTAAGAAATAAAAAGCGATTTTAGTAAAGGGAAAGAAAATTCAGGGCAACAAATTGCAAAAATATTTTCACTTAATATTACAAATTTAGAAATTGATTAACGAAAAGTTCTATTATTTTATAAATATTGAGTAGAAACTTGTTTTACGTGTAACAAGATAACTTTTTAAGAAATTAAAATAATATATTGTTAATACAATGGTTCAAACCAAGAAATCGATTGTTGTTATATTAGAAATCTTAATTGATATTTATTTAAAACAAAAGCTTTATCATAACTTTTTCAGTATTATAAAAAATTCTGAAAAAGCTCATGAAATATTCTATAAGTTTTTGTAAAGAAAACTGAAATAAAAAGTCGATTTTTTTTCTTCTGCATTTCAAATGCATTTAGATGATGTTAAAAAAGGTAATTTAATAATGCTGTAGAACGACATATCAAAAAATGCCTTGAATATATTTGAAGTTTTAAAAAATCTCACAGAGTTAATTGCACCATTAGATATGCATTAAATATATGAAATTAAAGCGTTTAAAAATTTCAATACAGTTATAAAGAATTTCGTGAATGTTTAATTCTTATTTCTAAAGCCAAAAATAGGTAAAGTTAAGTGGAAATAAAAACGAACTTGAAAGAAAACCTCTGAATCTAACAATTTTTATTCAATTTTAACATGATAAGAAATGCCATTAATTGCCTGACGAACTAAACGTATTAAAATAACTGTTAGAATTTTTAAAAATCTTATAAAATTATCCTAACACTTATTCAAAATCCGGCATAACAATAAAATTTTCTTTTTTAAGTAAATCAGAAATGTGTCACAAAATTTGAGAATTGAAAATTCTTTTAAATATATTAGAAGACATGGAATTTAAGAACACAAGAAATAATATCATTTTTCAACGTTGCTTAATGAGTTAGTAGCAAACGATTCGTGCTTTGCTCCATATAAAATTATTTTTTAGATCTAAATAATTTTCTTTTGTCATCTGAATTGCAATAAATAAACAATTTAAGCATTTTTATGCTTTTGATTATCGGTATGACAAAACATGCAAAAAAACTCCTAGAATTGTATTACTGTAAAATTGGCCTCTTGATAAATTTCAAAAACAATTTTATAACAATAACTTTTTAAACAATAATACAACACTAAAAAGTTTTTAAAATGCGCATCGCGTTATTTTTCAATCTAGTTAAATCATAATTGTTAGTTATACACATTTAACTATTTTCATAGAAATTATGTAAAATATTGAAGAAAAATTTAATCCTACATTGAGCCATATTTGCATCATTTGCGCTTTTGCATTTTTAAAATAAACAATTCATTAATAGAACAATATATTTATTAAGATTTTAATATGAAGAAGGAAAGTTCTATTAAGTAAGGAATTTAAATTAAAACCAAAACAGTTTTTTATGTCCAGTTAAATTGTTATTTTTAAAATTTTAATTTAAAATTAAGTTTTATTAATTAAATTATTTTTGCTTTATTTCTTATATCCATTTACATAGATATGTATAAATGCAGTTGAAAAACAGAAAAAGTGCAATTAATATATACGCATTTCATTTATTTAACTTAAAAATTATGAAAAAATAAATGCAGGTATACTTGTTAATGGATTTTTAAAAAAAGGGAATTCCTATTATTAAATCAATTTTTAAGTCGACAGTGTGAAAGTGCCGACATTGATTTATTTTGTTGAACATAACGCAGAATTACAAATAATTTGAAAATAAATAAAGAAATGTTAAACTAAAGATATGACTCTATATATTTGTATAGAGTTTTAGGTATCAAAATTTATGGAATTCAACTTTCATGAATAGTTATTAATTAAAAAATCTTTGGAATTTTTATATATTTCTCTACTTTCTATTTGTTTTCTTAAATCACAATTCTTAGTTCTTTTCACATATATTTCTGGATAAAATTATTTCCCGTTCAGTTGATTGTGGAGTTGTTAGTTTGGGGTTTGTGAGATTTTGGAGTTTAGAGTAGAATTAATTGAATAAAAGTTTATATTTTGTTAGCTTTACAATTTTACAAAATAATAATTAACAGACTCAATCATTTAAGTAATATTACGTGTTAAAAACTACTGACACATAATTACTAAAATTTTGACGATATTCTAATTGATAAGTTATATTTTTCATATAATTCACCGTCGGTAGACATACTTATATGTGAAATGTAGGATAGTTTTTTAAGTATACATTTTTTGTCAGTCAAATGAATGGCTTCTACTTTTAAAAAATTCGTCAAGTTGATTACCAAAATCATAAATCGTCAAACAGTTCTAAAAAGTTTTTAACAGAAAAGAATGTTTGAGCTAAATATTCTTAAAAGAAATATTTCACCAATATTTTAGACTTCTTAAAATTCTTTTGGGTTATTTAGTAAAATAAATCCTGCTATCAAATTCTTCTACTAATCATGATATAAAGAGTCTTAATTTACTAATAAAACTAGTCGTTTATATAAATAAATAAACTAAAATTTGTTTTACAAAATTTTCTTTAAATGATGAAACAGCAGATTTATTGATATTTATAATATAAACATTTGTATTAGAACTTTGTTACACTAATTCTTTGTACAAGCGACTACTTTCAATGCAATGGAAAATGTAAAATTTTTCCAAATACGTATAATTTCAATACAAAACTGAAAAGACAATAGTTCGTTGCACAAGAGACAACTTTTAATGCAATGATTGAATTTAGAAAAATGTAACATTTTTCCAAATACGTAAAATTTTCTATACAAAACTGAAAAGACACTAGTTCGTTGCACTAGAGACTACTTTTAATGTAATAACTGAATTTGGGAACATGTAAAATTTTTCAACGTAGCAGAAAATTTTGTAAAAATGACATCATTTTGCGTAACATTTTAATCGTTTCCAAATTACATATCAGTTTTCACGCCGCATTTCCTTTTTATATAAAGAAATAATCGGTTCAAATATTTCATAGTTATTAGAAAATATCAATGAAATTTAGTATCATTATTGTCAGAAAATTCAGCAGAGTCATTCCTAAATATATTTAAAAATTCATCAGAAAATGAGTCCATAGAAGGTTATTCGAACTTAAAATACATCCAGAGATTTATTAAAAATCAAATATAACAAAAATAAGTACTCACAGTTTTGCTGTTGCAGGGCTGAGGTCACTTGGCACAGAGGTCAATGTCCGGTTTGAACAGTCTGCCTGGACAGCAAACTCGGGTCCTACACACTCACAGAACACAGAACAGGGTACTTGATCGTAAGAAGGCGAAGACAGGTCGTCGGTACCGAACTCGTAACACATGGTAATGGAACAAACGGAAAATATCAAAGCACAACTATAGACGAACGAAAATATTCTTGAATACTGTGCTTTGGAACTTCTACAACGCCACAGAGTGGACTTCGTCATTGCAGAATGGTTTGGGAGGATTTTAGGGCAGGTTTCAAGATGTCGACATGTCTCTGAACGAAAAACTAAATGAAGTTCTGTGTTTCTTGCAGGTTTTGGTCAGGATTTGTCACAATATTGCTAGAAACAAGTTGATAGTTCTGAAGATGTTTCATAGATAACTTTATGGCAGATTGTAAAATAACTCAATAATTTCACTGCTTTACTTGCATGATATTTAACCATAGCATTTATTTGCCTATGCAGTAAGTCAACAGTTGTTTCAGTGAAATGGCCAAAATTTATTATCAGAACTGGTATCAGTTATTTCCCTCCATTTTTCGAACAGATTCTTATTTTTTTTTATAAAAATGAAACTAAAATATTCAGTACTAAACTTAATTCAGTATGGAATGAACTTTCAGAATTTAAATATGACAAATAGCAATTATAAACTATCTGTTTCGCATCAAATATTTTAAAATTTGAAACATCAGCAACGAAATTTTAACTTTCCAACACTTCCTCCTACATTTATAATGGTCTTTGATAAGTTTAGATAAAGTAAGATGTCAAATTTAATGATTTCCGATGTAAAATCGTCTGCAAAAATTGTATAATTACAATTAATTTTCAAATACTCTTACATTTTTAAACAATCACGTTTATATTCTGTTCATCAAAATTCCAAAATGCATTGAATTCACAAATTTTATTCTCACACATAAAAAATGAGTGGTCATTTCTTAAAAGTTATGAGATGCTGCATATCAGACGGAATTCGGCTTTTGATGCACACTTCCAAAATATTTTATTCTTTTTTCTGGCAACACTTAGAAAATTCATATAAGTTGTCCATTCCATATTTTGTACTTTCACATGACAGTTACTCTAAGCCATATTGAACGAGGAAATGGAAACATACCTCAGTCTTCATTCATGTTCAAAATACGGCACACGTACATAGGGGAAAAAGCAAACAGAAAAAAGAATACTCAACACGATGAACGTGATCTAGTTCCCAAACTTAAAGCACCATTCAGTCACTGTTTAAGCAAAGTGCGTCTGGTTGAAACTTAAAAGGAACGCCGCAAAAGCAGACGACTTTCTGCCGCACCGCCGCTGAAATCGGAACACCGCCGAGCACACACCACGTGCATTCTTCATTCTATTAAGTCGTCTGCAAGATAATACTAGAACATTCAACTTGTTCTATTAGTTGACAGAACTTTTGATTTCCATCTCTTTAATCCACGATCACAGTTAATCTACATGTTGCGAACTATTAGGAGGAGCAAAACTTTTGTGTTCTTAAGAGAAGAAAAGGAAGTTTGAAATCAGACGATTTTTTTTAGCTAATATGGAACCCGAAATGGAAGTGAAAAGAGATGTGGTAGATAGAATAGAAGTTCTGATTATGTGGTTATGTGAGTGTTCTCTGGGATAGGTAGGCGCTGCCATACACCCTCAGGCTGCAGGCCACCGTAACGTGTTGCCAACTCTTCCAGTTTCGTCGGAGCGAGTGCCACCTCAAAACACGATCTCGTAATAATTCGAAGGGTTACCTAAGAGCTCACTGTTTGGTCGCCAACGGACTCGTTAAAAGTGCGCCAAGTGGCGGAAATACACGCGAAAAGAAAACAAGGAATAAGAGTGAACGACAGGAGAAAAAACAGCAGACGATTCTTCTGCAGAAAGAAAGATAACCGAATTTAGGTCGAAGAAGAAGAAAATATATATTAAAAAAAATGTGAATGAAAATTGAAGTGAAGGGAAAAACTCGAGTAAATGACTCACTTGGGTGAAGTTCTGAATTAAAAAGGAGAAAGACTGGGATAAAAGAAAGTGAAATGAATCAGCTGCAATGGCTTCTCTCTTTTAAAATTGTTCAAAAATATAAAGAAAAAAATAGTAAAAGTTTGAAAAATATATCCTTTTTCTCCCATTTCTTGTGGAGACGCTCATCAGTGATACGCAAATATAAGTTATCCAAATATTTTGAATTTAGTTTTTATGCATCTGTAAATGACAATATTGATAAACAAAATTTAAATGATCGATGGTTCACTTCCAGGTAAGATTTTAAATTAAAAAGTATTTCAATTCTTAAAGATGAAAATGTTCTTACTATTCTTAAGGAGAAAGAGATTAGTTTATTGAATACCAGAATAAATTTTTGTGTTATGAACGTTTTAATTCAATGAATGTATACTGAATTAAAATGAGTAAAGATGAATTTTACTTCTCTGGAGCTGTTAATTTTTCTTTTGGAAAGCAAAGCAATATTTGTAATCATTTATTCTTTTGTTAATAATAATTTTTTAAAGAATAAAGCTTTTGGAGGGGGATAAATTTATCACGTAGGCTTAATAGGCAGCACTATAAATAGAAAAAAAAACCTTTTCAGAATTTCATTCATTTTTTTAAAGAATTAATTAATCGAACAGAAGGTTCTCTTTCACTAAAATTACAATAAATATAATTTACTAGATAAATAAGTTATTTTAAATTTCTCCAAGATTATATAATTCGAAAACTTTTCAAGAAGAAAGAATGGAAATTTTTCTTAAAATATTAGCTACATTCTAAAACATAGTAAGAATATTGAAAATATGAAGTTTATTATCAAAATGAATTATTTTCTTCATTCAGTTAATTGATAATTAATTTGTTTCATAATGCAACTTTATTGCAAAACAGACGTGAAATAGTTATGGATAGCATTCTGACAATTTTCTGTAATATTATAGTTCTCAAATGTTTTTGAGAATATTTTTACTTATTGGATTTATTCTTATCTTGTTTCAGAAGGATACTGATTTGAGTGCAATGATGCAGGTGTAGGTTGGAAGTTCGGAGAGGGGGTGCCAGCTCAAGTGTCGTTCTCGTCATCTGACCGCGGTTCAAAATTCGGATGTTCATCCCTAAATAGCCCTCGTTTTTCATCAAAACGGAACGTTAATATAACTAAACCAAACTTAAGCATAATGTTGTCGGTGTCTATAAAAATGAGTGGGCAACAAATAAAGGACGAAAAACAGTTTCCAGATATCGGTGCATCGATATGCCTGCCAAGCTGAGGCTTGGGCCAAAGTAGAGACCCGCTTTTATTTCTCACTCAAGTTACTAACTTAGTCAATTTGAAATTTTACTTTAATAAGCTTTCGTGATGAAGCCTTGATATTGTGAAATGAAATATAGCTTGCAGAGACCAATTTTAGTTCAATGGTTTGGATGATCACCATTTTATAGGAGATTTTATCTGGTGGTCCTTTTTCAAAACTATTACACAGGTTTGTGCCATCTAGTAACTAACTTATTACACAAGTGCTTATCCACCTAAATATTGTTGGTATTCTGATTTCTTATCTAAAATTTGCTTCAATTTATTTTAGGTGATTTCTTTCCATCTGCTCTGAATTATTAATTAAGAGCAGGTATTTAAATATGTTTTGGCACTTACTTAGGTCCGATTAGGTGCTTGAGATATGTTTATATATTTAAAATTATTTGAGTATTTTTATTAAAATTATTTGAGTATTTTTATTAAAATT
>BGPR01000067.1:1627941-1688240 GCA_013235015.1 Araneus ventricosus
TTTGAGTATTTTTATTAAAATTATTTGAGTATTTTTATTAAAATTATATTATTAAAATTATTTTATTAAAATTATTTTTATTAAAATTATTTTTTAAATTATTTTAGTAAATTTTTCATAATGATATCAAATATTTGATATATAACTAAAAATATGGATTTTTTCTTAAATTCATTAGAACCTTAACAGGGCCGTCCTTACCAGATGCGAGACCCAAATGGAAACATTTCGGATAACCCTAATATGTTTAATTTTCAATAAATAATATATAATAAATAAACAATATAAAATTTTAATAAATAAAATAATAGTTATTGCTAAAATTTTAATAACTTCACTTACTTTTTCATTGTTTTTATGATTGTATGCATTATAGAGCTGTTAAGTTCTCGAGGGAATTAAAGTTATTTATTCATGATAACTGAGGCACACAAAGTACGGACGTATTTAACTAACGAAAACAATTCAGAAAACCAGAAAAAAGTTATAATTTTTGACTTCTGAAACAGTCAGCCGGCTCCAAGAAGAAATTGAGCAACGTTGGTTTGCAAACGAATTTAAAAGCATGAAAAAATTCCTGTGGAGAATGTTTTGAAATCAAAATGATACTCGATTTTAATTTAAATAAGTTTGAGTACATTCTTTTTGGGATCTCGCGCGGGTAGGACCGGCCAGAACAAAAGCGGGGCCTGGTGGTAAGTTTACTTGCGGGGCTTTATAAGTAATTTCATATAACAAAATAATAATTTATTGCTCTTTGCTATTTACTACATTGAGTGTGACTGAAGGTTAACATTTCAATCACACTCATTCATAAATCAAATAACAAAATAAATTCGTTTATAAATCAAATAACAAAAAAATTCGTTTATAAATCAAATAACAAAAAAATTCGTTTATAAATCAATGAAAATAAATTCGTTTATAAATCAATGAAAATAAATTCGTTTATAAATCAAATAAAATAAATTCGTTTATAAATCAAATAACAAAAACAACTGCTTCATAAATTGCAATTTGGAATGCGATTTGCTAGAATAAGGTTACAATATGTTATTTTTGCTTCATTTTCTTACACGTTTTGTAGCAAATTCGTTCATAATATTATCACAGTTTAAGTTTGTGGCTATTTTGGATTCAATAGATAAAACAGCTAAGGAGATGATTCGTTCTTGACAAATGCTAGATTCAAGTAATATTTTTTATTATTTTCAATAACGTGATCAGAACAGTCACACACACACATAAGATTTGGATACAATTCAAATAAATTATTTCTAATTAAATATTATAATTTTGGGACTCTGAAAGGCAAAACTTGACTTCAAATTTTGACTTCATTAAATAAATCAATTCAATCAATATCGAATTGGGAAGTCGGGGGGAATTTAAGTTACAGGTAATTCTATGTGACCTAAGGAGTTACCATTGTACAATTTATATAAAGCACAGCTACTTCCTTGAACGTCAAATTATCGTCTGCTAAATATAATTTTTTAACCACTTCTCGTTCACAAATACATTTTAAACTCTGTGTTTCGATTACTTTTTCTTCACGTTCTCTATCAATAGCGTTCTCCAGTTTAAATTCATTTCGAGTTGTAACAAATTGTACATAGCTTGTAAATGATATTCTGATCTTTAATGAACTTTAAATGAAACCCAATCGTTAAATCTAGTTAAACACAGAGAAGTGGTGTTTGAAGAGAACAACTTACACGCAAAACACAACGACCATAATTTCACAGAATGCTAAACGCATCTTTGTATTTTGAGTGGAGTAACCTTCTTCGTTCTTCACGTTCCCATTCGTCAATTATCTTAAATAATAATTTTAAGAAAAAGTTCTTTTGTCATTCGGAAAATCGTAGTTCTTTTTTACTTATATAATTCTATTTTCCATGATAGTAATTCTAAATTTTTCAGTTATAATTTCAGGCCAATTATCAGTATCGTTAATATTGACCTTTTCGGCTTCGGCACATTCTTGATTCTGTTGAAGCTGCAATCCTCGGAATAATTCATATTGTTCTTCATTATATTCCGACAAAAGAAGAAGAAAAATCCTCCGTCTGTAGGTTTTCTTCTCCTTCATAATTATATTTCCTTTTTTCAATTTTCTTATAATCGCTTTCCTCTTCATTAAGACAAAAGCTGGCTTTTTGGCGATCAGGATCGTTTTCCTGGATGTCATACGGCGTAATCTGATTTCCGGGATTTTGATTTTCCAGTAACTTTGAATTATGCGCTCATTCAATTTTTGCATATTTTCATTTTTTTAAAATTCTGCAAGGGAGTTCTTCCCGTTTTCTACAACTTCTTCTATACTTTTTGTCTTAAATTTATCAGAGCCACACACATACAGTACCGGTCAAAAAAGTGTCAAATTCAGGTTTTTTGAACATATTTTTTTCCAATGTTGTCAGAAACTATTTTAAACTTCTGAGTCGAATTTATGTGACAATTCCGCGTTTTTGGGAGTACAGTAAACCTAATTACAAGTATATACAGTAATAATTAACAAAGTTTTGAAAAATTTGAAATTTGATCACATTTGGAATGATGTGTTTTTTATCTATCATTTTTATTTTAGGACGTTTCTATATAAGCCTTTTGCATAATTAAACTTCCTCTATTCTTGCTGATAATGGGTTTTCGTCGTGGCATCCGTAATTTGACCATTCAGCAACAGGAAGCCATAGTTAATGGACGCGCTCAAGGTTATACTCTTCTCGCACTTGGGAAACAATTCAATATATCGGAGAGGGGAATATCGAAGTTCTTGAAGAGATGGGTTGATCAGGGAGGAGTGCCGAAGGTTCCTAAATCCGGACGTCCTCTTTCTACGTCTCGTCTTTTCGATAGGAACGTCTTACGTCTTTCACGTGTCAATCGCCGCCTGACGGCTGTAGATATTGCACGTGAGCTTTGTGACCCCCAAAGCCAAAACCCTCTGTTCGTACTATCAGACGCTGGCTTCAAGCAGCTGGACTGAATGGAAGACGCCCCGTCAAGAAACCGATAATCTCTGCTACGAATCGCAAGGCGCGTGTGGAATGGGCGAAGACGCACAAGGACTGGACCAAGAAAGAGTGGGAAGATGTCCTTTGGAGTGATGAACGCTAATACATGTTGTTTGGTACGAATGGGATACAGTGGATTCGTCGTCCCAAGGCACTCTTTTCGACCCCAAGTACCAGATTGAAGCATGGGGGTGAAAATGTCATGGCTTGGGGATACGTGTCTCGCCTTGGCATGGGTCCCCTGAGGCGGATTCAGGGAATCATGGATAAGTTTCAGTATGAAGACATCCTTGAGAACACCATGCGTCCGTATGCAAGCAATTCTCTCTGTCCTGGCTTCATTTTCCAACAGGATCATGATCCGAAGCACCGATCCAAACACATCCAGAACTAGTTCTCCCGCCGTTATGTGATCCTCCTTGACTGGCCAAGCCAATCCCCAGACCTTAACATTATCGAGGGGGTATGGGCCAGGCTGGAGCGTCGTCTTGTAGAAAGAAAAGCAAGAAATGCCGATGAAAAGTTCTCTCAACTTGAGGAAGAATGGAAGAAGATCGCTCTCTCCTTCATCCAAACTCTTCTCGACTTATGCCTCGTAGGTGCCAAGCTGTTATTGATGCCAAGGGGTTTGCCACCCAGTATTAATATGTAATTGTTCATATTTTCATCGATCCTGGCAATTTCGTATACTTTCAACAAACTTCAAGTTGTTAAATTTTGCTTATTTTGAATGAAATAATAAATTTGTTAATTTCAATTAATTTTTTGCTGTTTGAATTTTCATTGGTTTATGTACCTAAAAAATACACATTGTGTGTCAATTTCAGCAAAAAAAGCTCACTTTTGAGTGAGTTAGAACCAAAAAATATGAACTTGACACTTTTTTGACCGGTACTGAATATTTTCTTCCCGCAACTCTGTCTCTTCTAAATTGCTAAAATGTTGTAAAATTGTCGAAAAACAATATTATAAAAACATTTAGATCATGTTTTTAGTAATATGATTACAACAAACTTCAATAAAATATATTATTCCGTAAATTTCAATAACACATTACATTAAACACATATCTTCTTTTTAAATACGAATATTTTATTTATTTTCTCACCTCATGATAAAAACGTACGATCTACGTTACAACACAAAGCACAATGAAGCACATTGATTTTACTTTCCTCACTCTGTAGTCGGCTATATAATGAAACTTAAAGCACCTAACCTTGTCTTGGATTGGTCGACGTGTAATATACACAAATCGAGTTAGTATATTTAAATGCATTTATATTAATATTTAAAAAAAAGAAAAGGAAAGTATTTTTATTTTGCAAAATTAGTCAGCGGCGCGTAGCCTAGTGCGCTCGCACCGTTCGCACCCCCCTCCGGCCGGCCCTGCGCGCGGTGCTCTATTTGGAGCAATTTGTCCAATCGGCTAAGGGCGGCCCTGAAACTGGGCATGTGTTTGTTATCTTTCGAACCTTTCCATTCAAAGATGCTATCGAATTCATAAGTCTGTTAAAATTACTGATTTCAACAAACATCAGTGTTCTATGAAAATTAGAAATCAGTAATTTTTAGTAATTATACTTCAAACAATCATTACATTAATCGTTCAATACGTATAAGTAAGAAATGGACTACATGGCAGTGCACGTTAAAAATGCATGCTTACATTCTCGTGTTTTCGAACTATTTATTATAAATATTAAAATAAAGTAATTGGCTTTTTTATTTAAAAATATGGCGTCACTTTTCTCGTTAGCAAATGAAAAATAGCATTTAAAAAATTTTGAATATTTAATGTCAGTAACTCATATGAGATTAATCTTTACAAACTATTATGAATAAATTAAAAAATAAAATGCAATATAATAAAAAAAATTCTAAGAGCTTTGAACTGTCTTAGAAAAATTTATTATGTATTAAGTACCTAATTATTAATTATTATGCATGTCTTGTTGAATAATTTATAGAAGTCGAGGCCATTTTTTATAACTAATACATTGCAGAAATGTCACTGTGAGCCATTCTAAAAATATACTAATGTGATGCAAATGGGCTGTAAGTATCTGCTATAAAGAATGTGTGAAGCACTTTGAATTTTAAGCTGATAATAAATTTTATGAATGAAAATATTTACAGTTTTCATGAACACATGATGTGCGAAATATATATCTGATGTCACAAAATGAAAGATTGTGAAATCAAAATTATTATCTGCATATAATGAATAATGAAAATTGCATACATAAATGACTGAACCATTTTTAAATGTAAAAGAAGTGACTAATTACACAATCGAAATTAAAATTATTTTATGATCGGATCCTTTCTGTTTTCCGTTTCTTATTCATGTTTAATACAATCAAAAAAATGTGTCATTCATTAAAAAATAAAACAGTACGTAGCTTAGCAAAGGGTACTACGTTTAAAAAATTTATAAAACATAACGTGAAAAAATGTCATAATATTTCGGTTTAAAAATGCAGTGAATAGCAATATCGCCGAGCGAAAGAACAAAAGTATAAAGATTTCTAGAAATTTTCCTAAAGGGACTAGAATTTTTGAGCTTCACATTAGCCAGGGGTGGGGAGACAAAATATAAAATAAATAAATAAACGATATATAATATAAAAAAATTAGTAACATTTTTACCGATCAAGATCACTTGACCAGCGGATAATCTGACGTGAAGGACATATGCAAGGCAATATTTGGGACAACGACTCTCGCCATCCATTTTTTCTCCTTTCTACGCATGAGCGTTTCCTAACGTCAGAGTGCCGGCTGGCCACGTGATCTTGATGGGATCATGCGGATTACTACTGCTTCCAACTATGAACTCAGTTTTAAAAAACTACTCAAATAGGTATTCATGAGCTCCGTTTCTCAGGAAATAGCGTCAAACTCTTTGGAAGATCCCCTGTGTATTGTAAATCTTGTCTGCAGTAAAAAACTTTATGCGGTGAGATCTTCGACGGGGTCCATGACTGTCTTGTGTGTCTACAAAATCTGAAAAGCAGCAGATTCAAGTTCGGAGAGCTTGGAGGCCAAACTACAGGTTCATGTTCAGCCCGCCAATGTGAATACGTAGAGTTTAAAACGCGGCTGAATAGGGTTTAAAAGTGCGCCGGGTTCACATCATGCATAAATTTGTCCTTCTAAAGCGCACTGTAAAAATAAGGTCCAACATCTGTTGCTCTGGTCCCTTTTTCTATTTAATAAAGGATAAACATGTACGATTCATGTTTCCCTTTTCAGCTAATCTATATGGATTGCAGTGTTAGATTATTGGACAAATATTGCTCATTTTGTTGTGTACGGTCATTTCTCTTTTTTCTATTGCAAAAACTCACAGACAATCCGCAGAATGAGATTCCAATTAGCACTCAAGGGCAAGCTTCGTAGCAACATAAAACATAGTTATGTCAGGCAATCAGGGACAGAAGGCGACCGGTGACTATTTGTCATCACAGTATACAGGTCATAGAAAATTTATTGTTAAGCTTTTTGACATCTTTTGGAGCATATACAATATTTTATGAACACTAAGGCGCATTTTGCATATGTATTATTGTAGACAATGTGTAATCTTTTAAACAGTTCTTTAATTTACAATTTATCTGTGCTTTTCTTCTATTTTACGAATTTTGAGTTTAATCACAGTATATTTATAGGACGCACTTACGCAATAAAGAACCAATAGTTTAGTTTTGACTACTGAAAATTGTATCGAACAGCGCGATTTGCTATGCAAAATTAAAACAATTTCGATCAATTGCACAACATTTATATAAGCAATAAAAATCAGCTTTGAATAATTTAGCATTATATATATTTTTCTGTAACGCCTTCTGAAAATAATAATATTTCAGGTAATTGTTTCGTCACTGCATAACTACATCCATCTGATTTCGCCATCTAAAGATCAGCATCAATTTTTATTTTTTACTAACGTCCCGTTTTGAAGCAGATCGAGAGTTATGTTGCAGTGACAAAGCAGTATGGACGTCGCAATTTTGAGCTGCGGTTAGATGGCCAGGACAACACTTGAAACACCTCCTTTTCCAAACTTCTGCATCACACCAGCGTGACGGCACTTGAGCCACGTCATATTTAACATCCACCAGGCCCACAAACACCAGTGGATCTTCCAGTGGAATCGGATTTCGAGCCTGGAGCCCTCTGGTTCCGAATCCCAGACCTTGCCACTAGGCCATTGCGCTTGCTCAGTTTTATAAATTTAGGCCATTCAGACTTTGTTTATATATCCTTCTATGCCATCTGTGGTGTAAGATCATTGTCCTTTCATTCTGGCATTTCTTCTTAACCCGTTAAAATGCTTGCTTGCAGCTTATTTTTGTGCTATAAAATAGTCGTTAGTCCATTTTTGTGGAAAAATCAAACAAATAAAATTACGCTCACAGAACTTCTAAGTACCCGTAGTTGTCAAAAATGGGTTTTCTTTCAGAATTCAAAGCAGCTTACATTATGGGTGATGTATCACATTTCAGATGCTTAACAATTTGCATAATATACAAATAATGAAATTTTTGAGTTAAAAAAATGCACGTTTTACTCATCTCCATCTATTAATTTTAAGCGGCATCAGATGAAATGACCATATGATCTCTCCAAGACATAACATTTGCACGAATTTGTTCTGTGAGTATGCTAATAAGTTATCGTGATACACAATTCGCATTAACACCAAATGCATTTTGGTATAAAAACCATCATTATTTCTTGATAATTCAATAAATTTTATGCACATCTGTATTTTACAGTTACTTGCTAAACTGCTCTTAGTTTTCTTTGTAACACTTTGTTTTTCTGACTAGATATGTTTCACTTACTTCACCTCCTCCCTCCCTTCAAAGTGCTTTACGCTCAGTGCATTTTACAATAAAAGCCAGAAAGCTGATACCAATATATTTCCTGGTAAAACCAAATTTCATTAAAAATATTGATTTGTTTAATTTTTAATGAATAAAAACCTCTTTTATTCTATTTTATAATACAATACTATTCATTTTCATTGCTTCACCAGTTTTTAAGTACACTTTTTTAATTATTTGAAATTTAATCATGAAACTTTTGTTAAAAACCCGTTTTTGCATTGTATGAAAAGCAGTTTAAAAAGTCTATATTTCAATTCGTTTCACAGATTCTCTTGTCACTTATGATCTTAAACTCATATTATTTAATTAATTGTCACCAACCTCCACTAAATCCTTCCTTATGCTTCATAGGATTTGTGAGCCAAATTTAACGAAAATTTATTTAGTAGTTTGACTTTTTATAGCATAAAAAACATATGTCGTTTCAAATTTATTTATGCAGATATGCTAGAGAAACCAGCTGGTTTTCGAAAGTTAATAAAGAATTTAACCCTAATAACACTTAGCAAAGTTCGCTAGTTTTTAAAGGGTGGGAATTATTTTCGCTGTAATTTGGATCATATTCACTTTGATAAAAATAGTTTGCACGCACAACAGATATATTGCGCGGAAAAGAAATTTTTTTCACTATAATTAAATGTATCTAGTACGTAAACATATTTCAACTCTGAACAAATAATGATTCAAACAAAAAAATATTATCACTTCTATTATTTACTTTTCACTATAAAACCCATACTTTCCACTTTGTGTCTATAACCTCTTCTTGCATATTTCAAACTGAAGGTTACTATTTTTATCCTATTCATGTGATTATCTGAAAAAAATAGTGAAGATCACGTGATTATCTGAAAAAATAGTTTAGAGAATGAATTTATTTAATTTATTGAAAAAAGTTGTAAGTTATAAAAAATAGAAATTTTTCAGGTATACTTTTTGGAATTCAAGTTATAAAAATGAGCAATTTTCGAGTTATAGTTCTATAAATATAAATTTATAGTATAAAGTATTCGAATTATAGTTCCATGTACCCAAGTGTATACTATTTAAACTGAAGGGATAATTTATATTTCTCGTTTTTAAATAGATAGGCAAGTACTCTAAAGAATGACACAACGAATATTTCATTCTTCTTTCGCGTCTTACAGATTTACGTTCGTATTGTTACAAGAAATTAGCGATGAGCAAGCCGGAAAGGAATGCAGTTCAGTTGGTTCATTTTTATCGTGAACTTTGCATACAGATGAGGAAAAAACATCGCGATAATTTGTTTGATAAATTAACCCAACCAACTCTTTGGATTCATTCCAAAGAAGATACCGACCGCTGTGACGGACTATTTTTCTGCCATAATCTGCTTCCCTCTTTGTTAATTTGTTTTGGGCTTTTTTTGTATTACTTTATTGTAACTACAGTTCTCTGTGTGTAGCGAGGGGGAAAGGAAGCAAATGCAATATTGAACAGCTGTTAATTCGAATGCGGAACAAATAACAAAAGAATAAAAGAAAATGGCAACAAATTAGATAAATGTGTGCTACGTTTTTCTGTCTACAGTTGTTTCTAATGCAGGTCGTTCAACAATCACAAGATCCGCGTTTATGCTTGTCTGCTCTATAAAAATGTTCCAAAAATATTTGCCAGAAATTAAGCTTTCCAAATTTAAATTTCAAATTAAACAAAGGAGTATAGATGTTTCTATTCTTTTTGAAAACGACTTTTTTACCACTTCTAACATTCCTTACTTTTTGTTTAGAAGATATTTTTCCCTACGTTTTGGTAAATGAGTAATTAGTTTTTTTAATTTTTAAGCAATGGCACTTTTACCCTTTTTATATTTTCAACAAATATTTATATCTACAGTGGCTCCCAAAAGTGTTCGTACACTTATGATTTTCAATGAAATAGTGCTCTATCCATTAATTAAAATTAATATTTCAGAATAGGTATTTAATAATAAGATCTATAATCTATTCTTAACAAAACTACATGAAATATTTTAAAAACATAGTAAAACTTCATTTTTAAGAAATCAATAATCCAAAAGTAATAAAAACTTTATCTCACAATAGTCTTCGTACACGGAAATATTTTCGAATAAATTCAAAATTTAAATTATCGTCTGTCGCTTTATTTTTATTTTTGCATTGTGGTGGCATTTAAAAAATCGTTTGGCTTGCTTACACCGTAATATTTTATTTATCATTTAAAAATGGCTCGTAATCATACAGAAACAACAATCAGCATTCGAAAATTGATTATTTTTCATCATAGCAGTGGTAAATCAGTTCGGAATATCGCTAAATTAGTTAATTTATCCCATTCTACAGTGCAGTATGTGATAAAACGCTTTAAAGAAGAAAATGGATCGAAAACAAGGTAATAAAAGGTCGACCGGCAAAGTTAACAAAACGTTATCAGAGATTTATAATTAGAAAATTTGTAAAAAAATCCACGTTTGAGTGCTTTAAAAGTTTCTGCAGAACTTAATGAAAAATTTTCTACTTCAATTTCACCTGAAACTGTTCGATGAGTTCTCAGAGCAGCTGGATTAAATGGGCGTTCTGCCCGTAGAAAATTTTTTGTTAGTGCGAAAAACAGAAAGCTTAGGCTTTCCTTCGCAAAATCAATGTTAAATAAACCCGAAACGTATTGGAATAATGTCTTATTTGCAGATGAAAGCAAATTTAACATTTTTGGTACCGATAGACGTATAATGGTATGGGGAAGAAAAAATGAGGGTGTCCTTGTGTGGGGGTGCATGTCAGCATCAGGACTAGACAATTTGGTATTTACTGATGACATAATGAATCATGCTCTTTATTTAAATATTTTAAGAGACAATTTAAAATTATCAGCCCAAAATTTGGGTATTGGAAACAACTTTGTTTCTTATCAAGATAACGATTCTAAGCACACGGCTCTCAACCTTCACCTCTGGTGTCTCTATAATTGTCCACAAAATTTAAAAACGCCACCTCAATCGCCAGTTTTAAACCCAATAGAACATATTTGGAGATAACTGGAGATTAGAGTATGAAAACACGACATTAAAACAAAAAGCGATCTAAAAACAGTAATGATGGAAGAATGGATGAACATTGATGCAGAAATTACAAACAAAACTAGTGAAATCTATTCCCAAACGTTTAAAAGCTGTTGTGGACGCTAAAGGATATCCTACTAAATTAATTTAACGAAAAATTAGAATATTTACTAATATTCAGAGATTTTTTTTAAAGTGTACGAAAACTTTTGTGACATAAAGTTTTTGTTACTTTTTGATTATTGATTTCTTAAAAATAAAGTTTTACTATGTTTTTAAAATATCTCATGTAGTTTTGTTAAGCATAGATTATAGATTTTATTATTAAATACCAATTCTGAAATATTAATTTTAATTGAAGGATAGAGCCCAATTTCATTGAAAATCGTAAGTGTACGAACACTTTTGGGAGCCACTGTATATTAACTTGAACATTATTAAATGTATTATTTCTGAAATAAAAATGAAAAAAAGTAAAGAAAAAAAGTCAAATGTGAAATGTTGTCAAATGTGAAATATTAGAAAATGTAGGTAAACGAATTGGACATTTTATATTTTTTTGAAATGAATCATGAGTTGAAATTTACCATCGCTTCTTACCTTTTTGTTACATGTGGTTCATTTTCTAATTTTTCCGAAAGAATATGTTCTTGTTAAGAGCAGAATATTTTATTATATCAATGATCATGAGGATTTAATTTCCTTGAATATAACAGTAGGAGTAAAAAATGACAATAAAGTTATGTATGCAACTTAAGTATTTCTTTAAGAATGTATCAGCTTATCCGAAAAGTAATAGAAAATTAAAACCACGAAACAAGCTTCTTTCGCAAAATTCTTTTAGTCTACAGGCATACTTAATACATAGCTACATTCTTATATAGTGAAGCTATATCAGAGCAAAGAAAAATGGATAAGTGGAAATAATGTCTATTTTTAACCAATTATCTGCCATTGTCTCTTTTTTTGGGACGCTTCTTTTCACTTAAACAGTGCAACTTTTAGCTTTAATTGTTGCATCTGAATGTTGAGCTGACTGCTATAAAAGATACAAATTTAATAAAAATATTTTTTTCTTATTAAAAAGATAATTAATTTTAATTAAAAGTTAATTAATCAGTTCAATTAAAAATTTCTTCATATTGTTAATAACGTTTTAACGTTATCTTTAATAACGTTTTCTTTCATATTGCATTCATGTTATAATATTAATGTAATTTTTTTGGAAAAAGTGAAATAATAGAGTTTTGGCGCATAATGGGTTAATAAAGTAACATTACATTGCTATCTGAGACTAAATGAAGCACTCCTAGCGGCGAATCCCGAAATTTAGCGATTTTATTAGGAAGAGTAAGAAACCAACTGGAGCATCCTCTACTGGACTTCCTCGCATACTCCTACATCAAGATGCCACTTACAGGGTAGAGGACCCTTTGGATCATCAAAATCGAATCCTTTATGTAAACTTGTGTTGTATCCGTTACAAAACAGTTCCAGTACAAAACATTTTCGAATCTCGACGCACTTGTTGAATCCAGATTTTTCTAAGTCGCCCTACATTAACTCCTAAAATACTTTTGAAAAATAATCAATAATTTTTGTATAGGTTAGGTAAAACTGAATGATGAAACACATTTTAGGTCACATCAGAATTTATTGAACAAATGCTGATAATCAGCGTAATGGATGAGCTTGTTGACCATTACACATTTTCTCAAATTGTGGGATTAAACTGAACCCAGCTACTCTCATATCATTTTCCACATTAATTTTATAACAACAACTGCTGAAAACCCAGATTCGCACAAATGAGAAGTAACAAATGGAATAAATTTCTACGAGTTTTAGCTCTTATGTATGGATATTCATCTTCTATTGATAACCAAAGCTCAGTCGATGAATAATGTAAACGTATCTTTTTCCTATTTAATTACTTGCATAATAGAAGAGAAAAATTAGAATGGACTACAAACCAATGCTAGCAACAAAAATTTAGTGCTCTGGTCTTGATTTTTGGCGATAAAATATTTGTACACTGAAGGGTAATGGGAACATATTTTAGCTCACGTAAAAATTCATTGTACAAATGTTAATAAATATAATAATCAGTGTGATGGATGAGGTTAAATTGAACAAATCTATACTACAGTAGCAGTCTGTTACCGCAAACAACAATGTGTGCTCATATACAAACACAAATTAAGCAACATCTAGCGGACCTCGCGCAAATTACTTACTTATTAATTCGTACCAGTTATGCTAGATGTCGCGACCTGTAATACTGGGCTGAGACCTCCAGGGCTTCGAGGCGCACACTTTGGGAACTATGATCCAGAATAAGTTAATGGGGCATATGCGATTCACTGCATTTTAGATATACACTAATGATAATGTATTAACTAATTTGGTTCTCATAGGGCCTCGAGGAAGGCAGAATATTAATGCATTTACTGGAATTTCTCAGAATTTTTCATGGCTTGAACTTTTTGAATAGCAAAATTAGAACTATCTTCAATTCCTGCCTATCTATTATAGACAAATGAGGAACATACGTCTAGAAACAAGATGGCTTGGAAAAGACAGCGCATGTGTATTTTTATTATTTGTTCTATCTAATTTTCATCTAACCATTTGAATCCATCTCAATGGTTCCTTTCTTTATAGAGTGTTTGCTATCACTCCACATCATAAGGTTCATTACATTTTGTAGTCTCTGAAGAATTTTCTCTTTAAACCCTTCTATTTAACTTGACTTGTTTCATGTTTGTAAGGATGGAATTTTGTGATCGATTTTCCGCTCACTTTCTAATGTAGTAGAATTTTAAAATTCGGTGCATTGGCGTGTTCTTGATGACAATTCACTATTTCAATATTTTTAGAACTTAATTATCAATTAATAAAATTGAAATTTTTTACATTAGTGGCGCCACCTGGTAGTGAATTCGAGAATAAAGGGACTTCACGATTCCCTAACGTTTATAACGACGAATTCCAAGTAAAAGACTAAAGAGTGGAAAATAATTTAAATGAAGAATTCAATTTTTTATTACACTAATAAAAGTGTGTTTCCAAAAATTGTCTTCATTAAATTTTTATTTTAACAAACCTCAACTCTTCCACCTGAGATAACGAATCTTTAATTCTTGAAAGATATGCCAAGGAAGAGGGAAACATAAGAATTTATTTAACTTCTTAATTAGATGGCAAGTCCTATTTGGACCATTTATTGTTATTTTAATCCATATAAGAATGTAACCCTGAGATACACAAATTTGTCCAAGTGATTTTTGTCTTTTAAATTAATAGTTATTTTGTCTAAATTATTGATTTAAATATCAAAAATTCTGTGATTAGATGCATGAACCAGGCACGTCATTGTACGAAGGTACACGTTCATTGAACGGGTTAATCAACGAATGTCATTCAATCAAATCACAAGCCCAACTAAATCTTCATTGACTAAAATGCTTTTCAAGAAATCCAACTTTTTTTAAATCTTTATTTGTGCAATTTCTGTTGTTCCTATCCATTTCTGGGATATCGAGAAAAACCATACTTCAAGCACAGATTATCATGGAATCTGTTCTCTTACAAAGAACAACATTACGACTTGATCCATGAGCTTTTCTGTACGGCAATAAAAGTCGGTGGGTGTCTCTTCGAACATCTCTATATCCCCTCACTTGATGGAAGGGGAGTCGGGAGAACGAATCAATGTGTCAGGTTCGGCTAACAGGTCAATAAGAACAAATTCATTCTAGTGTTCTTACTTAGTCCCTTACCCTAAATGGACTTTAAGTGTCGGCCCCCGAAGGCGAGGGGATGGACTGGGTTGTTGCGTGGGCGTAATAAATGTTTTATGAGGGGTTTCCCTGCTCAGCTTGTATAGGTTTTCGCCGACTTCTGGGTTCACTACGAAAAAGCTTTTATATGAACAATCATTGTCCCTCAACGTATGTTAGTAGATAGTTTTGATATATCTAATATAATGAAAGTTCTTTAGTTTAGTACGACGTTTTCACTTGGTCACGATTCATTCTTATTTCTTTCAGTGTCGGAAAAAAAATTAATGGAGATTCGAACTTCTAGTCCGCAATATTGTAGCATCATAATATTTTAGGCTTGATTCGTATGTCTTTATATTAATTTTAAAAATTTACTCTTCATTATATAGCAACGATAGAATACAAAAAATGCATTTCATATCGTTGTTCCGCACGTGTTTTTAAATGCAGTAAAAAACAATGAAGAATATTGTTGTAAAATATGCATACAAATACTTTTGAAAATTTATTAAAATTAAAGACAAAAATTGTGCACTACTAAAAAGTAACTACCTGTCAAATTGTATAGTTCTAGATCCAACGGTCTGCCCTATAAAGCGTTTTGAACGATTTTTTCATCATGCAAGTCACATTGCGCATGTCACATGACAGAATTTACAGATAGTATGCCAGTCCATAAACCTTATACTGTTAAAAACTCTTTATAACGTCTCAAGTATTCGGTCGTGCATCGTCTGCTCTAAACTTCAGGTATAATCGTTCTGTACTTTTCCCGACTGTAATTTTTTCTGTAGTATAAAGCTAGCCACTGGGAAGATTCTAATATCCGCCGACTCGAGGTCTTCTCAGTCTTGTATAGAATAATTAACAGCCTTTTGAACAATGGCGTGTTTGAGGTCTTGGTATGAAACATAGAGATGTTGGGGTTCTTTTTATATATTTTTTGGAACCGTCTACATGTGTGAGAGGAAAAAATCTCTAAATCTTATCTTTTAGGAGCCGCATGAACTCTAGATAATAGAAGTGTGGTATGATACAAAATGTTTAAAATGAATTTTCTGCTGATCTTTATCGTCAGTAGTCAGTACTTTTATCGACTTCTTTGAAGATGAGTGGTTTCAATATAGTGTACGCACACAACTGATCTCTGTTCACGCATTGTATTGTACAATAACATAAAAGTTCGAATATGTAAAATTATAAAATATCCTAAAATTAATTAATAGTATCTGACCTTATATGTCAGTTGATAGTGAAACTTTACAAAAATAGGCTATAATTAAACTGTACGGTTAAAATAAGTAGTTAACCACGTTTTGAACTAAGATTTGATAGAACATCGTGGACACCCTTTAACGACATTCTAAAGCAGAGGTTCCCAACCTGTGGTACGCGTACCCCTGGGGGTACACGGAGGACCATTTAGGGGTATGTGAATTCAAAGTCATTAATAGCGGAAACAAGAAAATAGTTAGAGATTTATTAATTATTAATTTATTAATTATTTAAGATTATTAATACGAAATGTAATTTTTGGCCATTCTTATAAGTTAAAACGAAATAATTATGTTACTGGTTTCGTTTGCTTTAACGTTGAATTAATATTATTGTAAAATGGAATATATAAAATGTAAAATCAAAAATAAGTTCTGCAAATCTTATTAATTCGAGTCATTTCACTTTTAAGCTAACATTATTCATAAAAAACTGATTTGCATAAACGTATGGTTGGGGTGGTAGGGGATATGGATATGATAGTAGGGGTACGCGAAAACAAAAAGATTAATCAAGGGGTACGCGAGAGAAAAAAATAAAGAGAATAAAGAGATTTTACTGCTCTAAAGAGATTTTACTACTCTAAAGAGATTTTACTGCTTTAAAGAGATTTTACTGATCTAAAGAGATTTTATTGAACCCCAAATTGCACCCCAAAAGTCATACATGCGAACTTTTGGCTCACAAGACTCGGTAAGAACAGATCATTAAAATTTCATAAATTCTGTCATAAACTAAATATTATTTAATATTTTTAACTAAACTTACCGAATCACTGGATTAAACTTACCTGTTTAATTATGGATAATGGTTCATTTGTATATCTTTTTATGTCTTATGCTATGGGATTCCAAAATAGGGTCTCAATTTTCTTATTATGTAAAAAAAGAAATAATCGCGAATAAAACAGATTTAAGATGCTCTGATGATATGTAGGTAGGCTCTGGGCCGTCGCAATGAATGGGCGTTGATAAAATAATATTCATCGTTATACCAAATGAGCAAAGTGACAGAAAAAACTTTTTTTTGGATTAATTACCTCATTAGAACCTGCGAATATAACGAAGATTATCTAATATGATACTCCGTTCTACCCATTCCGAGTAAATGCGTAGTATATATCTCAAATGCGTTTAGATCTATGATTCTGATAAAATCAAGGAAAAGATAATTTGAATCGTAGATAGAGATCGTAATTTTCACTTACAGAAAGTCACTTTAATGATGGTAAAATACATCTACCTTTCAATTGTAAAAAAGGGTAGAAAAAACTCGTCGCTGAAAATGTTTTGAGGAAATGATGTGCACTTGCTAAAAAAATCTAGAAGTTATCAGTAGAAACTTTCATAGTACGAATAAAATCTCTTTCGAACTTCGTTCAAGGGACCTCTCCGAAAAGACCTTATCGAATCTTGGCTCAAAGTGGTGCAAACTACTTATTTTAACCGTAAAATTTGAGTCTACTTTTTAATGAGTCTTCATGATCATTTAGTATATTATTATGCTTATAATTTCAAACAATAGTCATAGAATTTAAAACATTTTAAAACTTCAAATGTAAAAAAAAATGTATAAAAAGTGAAGAACTACAGCATTTTGATTGCGATAATCCTCTATGAGTAGCCAAACCCTGATATTTATTCTTTCTTGAATTTTTATTACGGAACATTTTACAAAATGTAATTCTCATCATTGGTTGCGTTGAGAAATTTTACACCATTTAATTACAACCAGCAGAAATAAAAATGAGTATTTTTATTCCAATAGCCCATCTTGATTTTCCTCTCTTTTGAAACAAAATCTCAAATTTTTATTTTGTATTGAAAAAAATCCTGTTGGTTTCTATTGTTGTGACTTTCGATATTGAATTCTATTTAACCCTTTAAAGGACCATTTTTTCTTGCAGTTTTATAGTAAAATGGCTTTGGGATCGAGATTCATTTAAGAAAGGAAATTCATTTATTTATTCGATGACATTAATTTTTTGTTAATTAGTTTTACTAATTAATAATTAATTATCAAGTCCAGACACCTCGTTATGGTTCGAGAAAAGAAATTCTCGAACATCTAGATTTTTGTTTCATCGAAAAATCTGGCGATAACTTATGCCAACCCTAAAAAATGCATTTAAAAATTGATGAAGTTGTTGGTTAAGTGTACTTACCTCGGCCTTATAAAGGGTTAAGTCAGTACAGATTGAATCAATATCCTAATTTTTTTTCTTCTATGGTTTTAAGTGACGCTCTATTGAATATCTGAGACGTTATAAAGACATTTTTAATCATTAAAATGAGTAGAAATAGATCGGGACAGAGGAAAAACGATGGACTAACTAACGACGTTATAGAGATATTTCACTGTATAATGCGTATATTGGGATAAAGAAATAGAAGCTAACCCATCAAGAAATGTCTGTTGCTGCTTGCGTTCTTCTTTCTTCTTCTTCTTATTATTATTTGTGTGTTTTTATGATATTCTTTGCTGCCATCTTAACACGCTAATCGCCACAATACTAAAAATTGTTTCGACTTGCAGGGCCACGCAAAACAACTGATTCATTATACATGCGCAATCATGAAAATATTGACATAATTATTTTTTCACCAAAACTGACAAAAATAATGTTTTTGTACGTAGTCAAGCGAAGGAGGCAAGTTTGTCTCACACGACCTCCTAGATCAAAACTGGCCGTCTTTGTTTAGTCCAACGAGCTTATTTTGCTTTGTAGGCAACGCTTCACCTCTCATTACGCATTTATATGGCCAGAGTGAATCGGTCTGAATTACAGGAAAAAAAAATAGACGGGAGGTTGTCTCTCCGAAACGGCCGCTGGGACTGAGGGGCGTAGACTTACTTACCTTGCTCAATTGTGACTAAAGTAACTCTATGTGACTTTTAACTCTTTAGTCCATAGTGACTATTAGTCTAGTGTGACTATGTGACTTTATCTATATAAAATTCTTCGTGATTTTCATAACTTTGCAACTTGACTGTGACTAAACCGTAATTACAAATTCTAAAATTATTTTTGAAATCTTCAACGTCTACCTTCTCTGTTAAATGAAACTAAAACCAACTCTTATGTTATTTGGTTGTGGAGCTATAAGCATTTAACTTTAGCACGAAATTCCACGTAATTCAACAATTCTTGAGTAATATTTTGCGCAATCGATGAATGAATTGCCTTAGCCTTCGTGCGCGAGGAATCGGTCGCTGTGACGTCATCAAAATTTTTCCTGATTTTCACTAACTTTGCAGCTCGACTGTGACTAAATAGTAATTCCAAATTCTAAAACATTCTTTTTGCAATCTTCAATGTCTACCTTTCTCTGTTGAATGAAACTAAAACCAATTCTCTATATTATTTAGTTGCAGAACTATAAGCGTCTAACTTTAGCACGAAAAGCGTCATAATTTTTTCCTTTCCCGACACGCCATTAGACCACTATGGAGAGATGTGAGTCTACATCAAAAGCAAAAGATTTCACGTAAAGCATGCGTGATTCATTCAACCCGAACAAATATATTATCTGTGGGACACACTTGCTTCACGTGGCGATCAACGAATTAACAATCGATTATCTGGTATTCATTGCATCCAAATTATTATCTGTTACGCTTTTATTGGATTTCTCATGTAACGTGTTAACTTTTAAGCTTTATTATTTTTCACAATTTGTTTTATTTTCCCTATGTGACATGTGAATTTTTTTTTCTACATGCTTTTTCATGATTGTTTAATATTTACCTTTCGCGGGTCTTGATTTGATCTGCGTCCTTCTATATTTTTCCCGTCAATCTTTAAAACATTCTAAACCCTTTGTGTGAGTGAATAGACGTGAGTTAAAACAAAAAAGAATGTTAATAAAATTTTAAAAAAGTGGTTTTGATATTCATAAAAAATTTTACATAAATAAAATCACTCATCAAACAAAGCTGAAAATTTGCTTTACACATCAATGCTTCAACCATGAGATATTCTAATTTTTAACTTTGAAAGAAAATTATTTCTCCTTAAGATGACATTTAGAAGACAACCTTCGATGAATATCAGTCACTAGAATATAAAAAAATGGTCTTGCATTATTTTATATAAATTACCTAATCATGCACTAATGTTTTTCAGTGAGGCACCTAATTAAGCGCAAACCAAGAGTCTGATGAACAGAGCTAGAAGGGATGGAGCTTTAATAAAAAAAATTAATTAATTCAGTAATATCTGCAATAAAAGGACGGGTCTAACTAAAAACCTTAATGTCCTTTAAATAAAGCACATAATGAAGATGGTTTTTCCTATTAATATCAAGGAATTATCCTTGCTTTGTATTCTTTTTGTCTTATTATTTTTTGCGTTATAATCTAAACTAATTTTGGTTTGTAAAATATCCCTTGTAAAGAGGATCTGGGAAATAATCTCTCTTCAGCATCACGAAAGGATTTATCCATAGCTTGCTGTATATTTTTAATTTTATAAATATTTTACTACTACAGGATAAAGCTGAAGAGTGTATGTTTTATCGTTAAAGCGTATAATTCAATTATTTCGCATAATAACTAGGTATTCAACTAGATAATTCATGAAATACCTAGTTATTCTGTGAAATAACGGATTCCACGCTATAATTGTAACATATGTACACTTCAAATAGCTATTACATAAACTATTAATTACATGCATTAGAATTCATAACTCAAATTAATCAATAAAATTGTAAATTCCTGTCGAAAGTTTCATGTTTCTAATTCATTAAAACGATAGTTTTTTTATTTCTTGCTTTTAGGATATATATTTTTTCATTAAAACGATACTTTTGTCCCTGTGATTTAATAAAATCCATTTGCTTCAAATTTGAATGGCTTAATTCTACTCGTACTTGAAAATGGTTATCAAAATGGTGTCTTGTCATGTGCGTGCATAATTTAACAGTTTTCCATGTGGTATACATGAAATTTATTAAGAATACACATTTCATCGTTGCGCAAACCATTTCTCAACTGAGAAATAAGAAACATTTTAAAACTAGTTTCGAAATTAAATTTGCGCCAAGACGAGAGGAACGTCGCCAAATCGGATCTTCATATCCGAATGCTTTTGAAGCCGATATCAGTGACGTCAAATCACTTTCCGACGCATGCGTATGTCATCTCGAGCATCCAGAAAGCTGAGTATGGAAATGAGAACACGAAGGAAAAAAAATGTCTTGACCAATGAAATCTACTTTGAAACTTTTATTTCTTCCAATTTCCATATGTAATGGGAATATTCAAATAAATAACCGACGGCTTTTGATAGCTGATTCAACATCCTGACATTTTTTTCACGGCTATTGAATTATGTAAGAGCAAATGAAATTCTATTTACAACATTTTGGTTATAAAAAGATTACAGCGGGTGTTTAGGATATCAAAATTATTTGACTGTAAACTTCTAGACATATAAAAGAAAAGATGACTCTCTGGCATCAAACGTGTCTTTTTTCTTCCTCCTCTTCTTACAATGGGCGCGGCTTGTGAGGTTTTTTTTTTTTTAATACACATTTTGATCTAATGTTTTCAATTCTCTGAATATACATTCGACTTAAATTTCTGAAAGTACAATGGTAATAAGATTTTTACACTTCACTTTTATTTGACTTGTTCCTTTATGTTCTATTTGCTTTTATTTTTGGTTGAATGGTATTTTACAAAATCGTTAAGACAAACTCGTCTTCAATAATTTTAATAAAAAAGAATAAAACTTATTTCTTCCCAGACAGGAATGTCGACTGGATTTAAGTAAAAACAGTTTATAAATATGTTAAATCCCTTTTTTCCATAATACAAGGTGTCCGAGAATTGTTAGACACATTTCAAGAATTAATTTTTAAAAATAATTTTACAACTACTGTTTTTCTTTTAATTGAGAGCGCATTTTAGAAAGGTTTATTCAGTTTGGTGGCGTACCATTACGACGCTCTAAATTTGCTACAGCGAGAGATTTCCATTCGCAATGGCTACCGATCAGCAGAAGCCGATGCGCGTTTTCTGGTTTCCTTTTTTAATTTTTATTGAATATCTCGAAAACTCATCTATTTTGAATTACAATTGACTTAACAAATTAAAGAGAGTAAAATTCCCTACAAATACGTGCTTTTATTTTTCTTCTAGCTTTAATAGTTTCGAAGATAATGGCTCTCAAAAATTGGAGATTTCCAGTAATTTACGACCACCTAGACCATATGTTCCCAACCTGTGGTACACGTACCCCTAGGGGTACGCGAACTCAAAGTCGGTAATGGTGAGCACAAGAAAACATAAAGGATTAAAAAAGTTACGAAATTTTGCTTCCCCAAGTTCGTGCGAAAATAAAAGTGAAAGTTGTGCCTAAAGCCTACATTGAAAATAAAAAAAGAAAGAAAAGGGAAACCTGGCAAATGATTAATATGTGATCTTCACCAGCGCCGATTATACGTGAATCATCAATGTAATCGCAAAAGCTGAAGCTTCACTAGGCGCCACTGTTGTACTTTTTTATTTTTGTTCTTCTAGTTTAGGCTTATCGAGAACAATCCAGGATACTCTCAAAGCTTCTTGTTTTGACGTTATTTAAAGCGCGATTAAACGCAGGCGTCATTAATGACTCGATGGGATGCATAATGAATAACGAATAATATATTATTCCAATACTGGTTTCATTTGTTTTGGCGTTGAACTAATTCTATTCTAAAAATGCCATAAAATGTAAAATCAAAAGGAAGTAGAAATGTTATTCCTTCGAGTCATTTGACTCTTAAGCTTACCTAAGCCTTTAATATTATTCATAAATACTTCTTTGCATAGACGGATGGTTGGGGGGGTGGAGTTGGGTATGACAGTCGGAGGTACGTGAAAATAAAAAGACTAATCAAGGGGTACGCGAGAGAAAAATGTTTGGAGCCCCTGACCTAGACCATCATAACGGCGCGTTACCTTTCTGAAAAAAAAAATTATAATGTGCTATCATTTTTAAAAAAAACCGAAGTTTTAACATTATTAGATTTTTAAATGTGTTCAACAATTCTCGGACACCCTGTATAATCAGCGACAGCGTTTCCAGCGTTAGCTTTCTTCTAAACTTCCACATTATGACGCGTTTTGCGTTTAACTCGTCGTATAGCGAAGAGAATCGGAAATATATTTTAGACCCTTTCCCATTGACCGATTAGATAAAAACATTTGATACAAACCTACAATTTTGATCTCATGTACACATACCAAATTTTATCTATTTAGCTTGCTGCGCTTTTGAATTCTCGCGTTCGCATACACACAAACACACAACTGACCGATAGTCGATAGATTTGACATAAAATCTGATACAAATCTAGAATTCTAGATTTTAGAAAAAGCCACACGCCAAATTTCATTTCTCTAGCATGAACCTTTTTTGAGTCCAAGTGTGAAGGACTGATAGACAGACTTACTTCTTTTTATAGATTTATTCTTAGGACTGCCATATTTCCCGCATATACCTGGACTGTCACTGTATTTCACTTCTTAGTCCCGTATTACTATTTGTCCCGTTTTCTTCCTAACCTCAACCAAGTTCTTGAACGTGAAGAAATAGAATGTACTATTGCATATTTACAAGTAAGAAACACCGGCATCGGGAACAATGAGATTCTATTTAACCAGTTTGTATATCTAAAGCATTATTTGTATATGAAACGCTAACGTGCCACAGAAAAGAGGTTAATTTCTCTTTTGCCAATAGCAACAATTTGTTGTTTACAATAGAAAACCCGTAGCCTAATCTATGTTAGGCATAACTTCATAGTCATAGCCTGTTAATATAATCCTTCTGGTGTAGAATAACTTTTCTCGAAAAAAATGAGTTTAAAATGAATAATTCACAATATTTCTTACAATATAACGAAACTTTGGGTGAAATTTTTCAAAAGAGATCAGTTAGAAATGAAGCAGATGGGTTTAGGCGATCCAGAGAACGTTTAGAACAACGTCAAAATAGTTTAAGTCAGCGAAGATAAAAATCGTGTCATTTAGCAAATTGAGGTGAACATTATGGAGATTACTATTGTGAACATTGTACTTTGGCTACTTTTCTGTTATGCTTACACCACTTGGCGCTTTTCTTCTTACTTCCGCCAGTTTGGCTCTAGAAGAGTCAGAAAAATCACGGTATGCATATAACTGAGCGCAGATGCTCTCCGCGGGATCAACTAGTTTAGAGAAAAATAACACCAGCCAAAACTGCGAAGCAACTATGAAATTGAGAATGGAAGATAAGTGGCTGAAGTTTTATACAAATTATATTGATCCGAAGTCATGTCTAATAAAGCTATGTGAATACGTATTTGCCATTCCAGCCTGCAATGTAAATGTGGAAAGAATATTTTTCTTAATGCCAACTCAATGGTTGGACGGAAGAAACAGGTTGTCAGTGGAGACAACTGGAGCGAATTTGATTTGTCATTATAATTTTAAAATGACTCGGGCTCAATTTTATTATTGTGTGAAGGAAGAAAATGAAATAATTAAGAAAGTAAAATAAACTTTAAAATAGGACTGGGCTTAAAATTTATAGATTTTTTTATCAGAGTAAAATAAATCATTACCTACCCACTTTTTTCATGCTTTATTTATTTAGTACTCGTATCTATGGTCGGCAATTATGGCAACCTTATTTATTCTAAAATTTGATACAAATCTACAATTTTGATGTAAAGTCTTCTACGCACCAAATTTCATCTGGCTCTATCAATAGAAAAAACAGATACAATTCCAAAAATGACTTTTACGAACTCACGAGATGGATGTCTGAAACGCGGAGATGAATTGAAATCTCAAATATCGAACTTTTTCACATTTACAATACTTTTCTCTGTGTACTTCGTATATAAGAGACTAAAAAAAGAATAAACTTTCATTATAAAAATTAAATTCATCTAGAAAAGAAAAAGAAAAAACTGGAGTAGGATGATTTTAAATATATCGTCAGATTTTGTCTCCCTGGATGTGTAAATAACTAATGAAATATTCAGGAATGCTTTTCGAAAATATTTTTAGGCATAATTTACAACAATACTTTTCATTGTTGCAGTGGGATTTGAACCATCTCCATTGTTTAAACAAATATTTACTAGCCTATTTCTCTTCCATTTTTGAAAGCTAAGGTAATATCCTTAATGGATTTTACCTCTTTTTTTTATCAATTTTTCTGTGAAATCTGTAAACAAAGTCCTCTAAGATCGTAAATATATCCAGTAAATTGAATAATTATGGTTGCCATGTTTTAATTTTTTTATCATCATGCTTTAATCCAGCTATCATACTGCTGGACGTAAAATGTGGCGCGCTATTTTAATTTTGAAATCAAATGCATATTTTGCATGAGGAATGAGAAAGCGAAGTTGGAACTGAAAGGGTGCAAGTAGATGTTGCATGACACGAACATCTACTTGACTTCATTAGGGACGTTCATGTAGGCAATGAGCAAAGCAGGTGCAAGGCCACTAAAAGAGGATGGGTCAAATGTCTATTACAATTTAAAATGGCTTCGTTAAGGGAATCGTGAATATCAAATTATGCACAAGAGATTCAACAGAAATTATATTCTCGTCGAATTAGCTGATTGCCGAAGTTGGCTAGTGATAAATATTAACCTTAAATCTGTTATATTTGTTAACCCTTTAACTGAGGGTATACTCTTATATATGTGGTTTACAAACCACACCCGCAGTTAAGGGTTAATTATAACACTCTATTTAACGCAACCTCGCGACGACACTCTGCGATGAATGCATTTACTTAATAATCATCGGTTAACACGTTCCGTGCCAAGCCGTTTTTGCTCGACTTTTAATTCAGGCCTTTTGACGTTTTGACTAATTAGATCAGGGATTCCCAACCTTTATTCCCTCGCTTACCCCTTGATTAATCTTTATATTTTCACGTACCTCCTACTGTCATATCCTTCCTCCCACACCAGCTATCCGTCTATGAAAAGAAGTTTTTATCAATACTGTTACAGGGCTTATGTTAGCTTAAAAATCAAATGACTCGAATTAATAACATTTTCTGGATTTATCTTTCATTTTTATACGTATAATATTATTAGTTCAATGCTAAAACAAACGAAATATTGTAATAATTTCGCATTAACTTATAAGGATGGTTAAAAATCACGCTCTCTAATAATCAACTTTTCAAGTGGTATAGTTATTAAATAGTAAGTATTCACTTGGGGAGCAAAATTCTGTAACTTTTTAAATTCCTTATGTTTTCTTGTTTCCGCCATTACCAACTTTGATTTTGCGTACCCCAGCTGGTCCTTCATGTACCCCCAGGAGTACGGTACCACAGGTTGGGAACCTTTGAATTAGATGATAGATTTTTGAAGATTGATTTATTGTCGCACAATATTTCTATAGATCGTCAACCCATCAGTAATTAGCTTATTGCGAATATTATCACATAGTGTACCATTCATGGCACACGTGGCGCTGCAATCACTTTTAACTTTCCGATTAGTGTGTACCACGTGGCCTGAATGGAAGGGTCAGCATGTACCATCCATGATACAGGTGGCACGGTACGTGTTAAAAGCATTCACGTTAAGATTGATGTATTAACTGTATCGTTGCATTATAATTTATAACGTAATTCGTTGTGAAAGAATGTTATGGATGTAATTGGATCAGTAAAATATTTTAATATTTATAAATAAAAATAAAACTTAGCAACATTATTGAGATTTCTTCCCTTTTTAATACACGTGAAGTCGATTTCTTATAAAATTATTCTCCTCTAAATTTTATTCAGTATTTGTAGAAGAAATGCTTATATACCGATCCTTGAAAATCTTTCCAAGTACACACTTTTAGTGTTCCAAAACTCTGGAATAAATCACCAGTCGTGCGGAATGCTTATATCGTTAAACTAAGAGAGGATATTCACAAGCAATACTTCGGAGATTCTCTAGAGTAATCGAAAATGTTTCTAGAAGTCTATTACTGTTATTTTTTGCGATGTTTTCACTATAAAAACTATCTTTCCGAATGCTTTTGTTCGAATACTTTTTCTTGCAATTTCTTTTTTCATTTCCACCTTTTCAACGTCTGCCATTTTTCTTTTATTTCTCTAACGTATTCGATGAAAAATGGGACTAAGTATTTTAACGTTTTACGAAGCTTCAAATCCATTTTGATATTAAGGTCAAAAATTCCATCAAGGCACTATTCAAGAAGTGAATACAGTAGAATCCCGGAAATCCGTACCCCAGGAATCCGAAAATTCGGGTAATCCGAAGATCTTTTATTAATTTTGTGAAGACTTTTACTTAAAAATGAAGGAAGCATAAGAATTACGAACCAGAAACAAAGCTAATGTTTATTCCCAACTTAAAAGAAGTGTTCGAATTGGTAATTAAGAATGAATATAACACCTTAATTAATAGAAAAAACTCAAATATCTTCTTTCTACCCTCAACTTGTTTTCCACTGTACCTTGCGAATCGCCGCGTGCTCTTTCCGTACGCCTTCACAGAGCACCCAGAGTCAATACTCTACTGCATTTGGTATATCAAGATTATTTTACTGAATTTACCGGATAATCCGAATTCCCCGGAATCTGAACAGAGGTCAGCCCCAATTAGTTCGGATTCTCAGGGTTCTACTGTACAAAGTAATGGAGTCGATTCATGTCCATGTGAGATAGGTGAAATGCGCCGAGCCCATTTTAATTTTGAAATTCATCGCGCATCTTGCAGGAGGACAAAGGATAAAATGTCAGAATACTGCATAAAGCAGCATGCAGTTAGATTAGGCTTACCATTGAACTGTATTGCAGGATGAATTATCAGACTTTTTATAAAAAAACAACAAATTTATTTAGCATATTTTTCACCAGAAACAGATCATATGCTGGAACTATGTACAACATCCATTCGTTACATTTTCGCCTCTACAATTAATTTCAATTTTAAAAAACTAAAATCTTTTTTTTCTGCGCTGCTAAGCTACGCTCGTTAAAGACAAATGTCGTGTTGCCATACTATTTTTTAGAAAGAAACTTTAAGAAATAAATATATATTTTTTTTGTTACAAATATCACAACCATACTTTCGGATTTCGTCCAAACAGTCCAGATTTCAAGCTCATGTTCGGACTAGTGTCCGGATTCTTTAAAATGCCTCGAATTACGCCACTGACTGTGGCAAAAGAGAAATTTGGTTGAAATATCGAAAAGCTGACGTCATTTCGCCAATGAAAGAAAATTCGTTGTTTACATCCATTGAAAATGAGATAGTGGATGAGGCTCCTTATCCAGGGCCCAGTTCAAACTGAAGATTAAAAGTTTGGAAATTTTGTTCTAATTCTGATTTTCATTAATAGAATTTTGAATTACCAAACATTAATAAAAATTGTATCTTCTTTATACTCTGACGTCTTAATTTTTTTCCACTTACTCGTGAAAATGGATCGTTGGTAGGCAGATTTTAGAATTTTATAATATAATTCAGCCCCCCCCCTCCGAAGACCCTCCCAACCAACCCGCATGCGTGTCCGGGTTTCAACTAAAAAAATATGGTAACCCTAAGTTAGATGTTAGATGACACAGTTGAATTGTGGCATTAGGTGAATTGACTAGCTCATCAAGTTACCTGCATTTAAAATTGTTGTAAAGTATTTTAATTTATAATTTTGGCGCATCAAGGTATAATATTAATGACCCTATCGCATTTAGAAATAAATTTTATGTTATTTAAATATGAAACATCATTTTCTAAACATAATACTTTGACCTTTGTTCAAATCGCGCGAACTTTGAATTTTCCTCACGCCTTTCATAATATGATTACTGCATTTTTCACCGTCTGAGATCAGACTTCCATATCTATCAGCATCCCATAAAACTGCTCAATTAGAAAAATCCGGGGAATTCTAGTTTCGAAAGCATGAAACCTGTGAGCAGTGTTTTAACCACCTCTTTGACACTCCTGTGTGATCCACGCCACTTGAACTCAAGATTTTAAGAATGGCTTGGACTTAATTAGAATACCTTCCGAAGATTTTTAAAGCATTCTTTCATCGATAATAAGAATAATCGAAGACTTCAAATAAAAGCATACTGGATTTAAACGGTTGCAAATCCTGTAAATCACTGCTATGTCTCCAACCAACTTATCTTTTACATGCATGTAATAAATTCTTTTGTAATTGCGTCTCGTCTTGCCCATCAAACCATTCAGTGACCGGTCTGGTCACGGGTACGGGGGTAAGGGACGGCGTTCTGTTCTGTAATTGCGTATTTCCGAGTAAAACTGCCTTAGTCTGTCACTGGGTTCTAATGGACATCAAAATGCTCAACTAACAATTTTTACCTAATGCATTCCTAATAATTGGTATTCATCGTTTCAAAGTTATAAAAAAAGTCTGTCTCTAGTTTGGCACTCTCTTTCTAAGATTTAGTGTTCACGGATGATGCTTATAGCCTCGTGTCCAAAATATTCCATATGAATCATAGACTGGAATCTCTCAAATTTGATCTCAAAGGTTTAATTCAATACTATTCATCTTTTAAATACTATGCCAAGAATATTTGAAGACATTTTGTTGCTTGTCTGAACGACTGCCCCTCTTTGAAAATTGTCAACGCTAACAATACTACATACGAGTGACGTTCTGAAAGTAAGTTGTGTCATGTTTTTTCACAAGGAATCTTTATTACAATCCGAAATATACGACATCACAAAATACAAACTTCTAGCTATTTCTCCACATATTTACAGTTGACAATGTTGCATTTGTCGTACCGTGAAATCAATTTCAATAAACCATCCTAGTAAAAATCGGCGCCCAGCGAGCGAAGGAAGTTCTGCACAGCCTTCCGCACCTCTTCATTGCTTTGGAAGTGACGTCCCGATAGTGCTGACTTCAATGCAGGGGAAAAGGTGAAGATGGGTGCCGAAGGATCTCAGGCTGATCACAAGACTGCAAGAATGGCAATCTGCCTCGAGGAGTTTTGTTCTTGGACGATAATGCAGGACCCCACATAGCAAGGGACACAAAAGGACACATTCGTCGCCTGGGATGGGAGAGATTGGATCAGCCGGTTTACAGCCCCGATATTGCCCTATCACTTTTTTCCTGCATTGAAGTCAGCACTATCGGGACGTCACTTCCAAAGCGATGAAGAGGTGCGGCGGCTGTGAAGAACTTTCTTCTCTCGCTGGGCACCGATTTTTACTAGGATGGTTTATTGAAATTGATTTCACGGTACGACAAATGTATCAATGTTTGGTGGCGAATATGTGGTAAAATAGCCAACATTTGTATTTTGTTATGTGATTGTTTGTTTCGGATTGTAATAAAGCTTCTTTGTGGAAAAGTATGACGAAACTTACCTTCGGAACGTCCTTCGTACGTGTTTTAAATAGTTGGTTTATTTAAATTATGTACTGCATATGAAGTTTACAGATTCGAATTGAACAAGCACATTACACCTCCTCCCATCCCTCACCTCGAAAAGTGTTTTGTCATTTGTTGGGTTGTTGAAATTAAATGCCTAGGTTAAGTTAGCCGAAATGAAGTTAAGCTACGTGACACTAAACTTTTGACTAGCTTTGTAAAATAGGAAAAAAAAAATGCGAGGTAGCTGCTCATCCATGATATCGCAATGTCTATTATACGTTTTGTGAATAAACAATGTGTTTTAAAGTAAATTGAGCATGCTATGTCAGAAGTCCGTAAAAAATCCTAACAGCTAATAAATTATTCACCACAGCATGCTTTGCTTTAGTTGAGAAAAAGGGATATTGGCAATAGAAATAAGTTATTGGGAAAAAAGAGTAGGAAATATGTATCCTAATTTTATGCGACGATTATTTAATGTTATCCGTTAACAGCGTTGATTATCAGACCAATTTGAGTTAGCCTGTACCTGAGAAGACTCCCACTTAAGGGGGGGGGGTATCGCGCGCCGCTTTATTTTAGCACCCGCGGCGGAACTCGCTCACCTATCATGAGGAATACAACTCAACGATGAGTTTGTGTTAAGTAAAGACCGATGATGCCGGACGTATCGGTAAGAGTTATTCTCATGAAATTATTATGAGATAATTATTATGATAAACTTTCTGTAAATTCTTGTTAATAGGTATGCTGTAATCGATTATTTAATTTGTATTGTGTTTGAAAATATAATGAAGTTTTTAATCCAATGGCCTCTGATGTCGTCAATCGGGCTTCCTATTCATTTCAAAAAACATGGCGTACGTGAAGCAAAACATCGGTGTTGGCTATAAAGTCATTCTGTTCGCCAAAGAGGGCACCTCGAATATGGGGATGAGAACCTGGCTTAAAAGTAAGCAGAGTCTCGCTTCCCGTTGGGATATAGTAATGGTGGCGTGGTTTTTAGGGCCCATCTCCAAAGACGGCTCGTACCCCCGCAAAAGTGGAGGTCGTCGCATGAGCCACTCGTAATGGGAGCTATTTTGTGGTCAACTTCAGTGCCCGATTTGCTGTCGTGGCGGCAGGTCTTTCATATTTACTGCATGGTCGAGGCTTGGGAGGGGTATTTTGGACTGAGAAAAGTTATGATTATACTTCCTAATTAGAATTTGCTATCAGGTTAGAGCGACAACAGTTTGAACTGATTGCAGTTTGAGCTCACTCACTTTGAGTACTGACTAACACATATTTCCAGATTATCAATGAAATCACTTAATGTTCAGAGCGAAATGATAAATACAGGACGAAAAATGATGTTTTAGCTAAACATGAAATGCTGCAAAATACGCAGAACAATCATGCTATAGTATAGAATATAGATTACGGACTGGCCAAACATTCTTCTCTTTCTTTTCAACCAGCCAAATTGCTTTGTTATTACATTAAGTAACTTTTTAACTTCGCGTTTGATTTCATATTTAGATAATGCATCAAAATAAAGCTTCTGTTGAAAAGTATAAATTCAATAGAAAGACGGAGTGATTTTATCTGGCAATCATACTTTAAAATATTTATAATTCTTGATAACACTTCACTATAATTATTTCTGGGTTGAAATTTTTGACAGAAATTTTCTGAGAAACAGATGAATGGATGTTAAAAACCTGTAAATTTCAATATTTTAAAAACGAAAGTTTTCTGTTTTTAAAAAAATTATAAACGCGAAAATAATTTTACAGTTTCCACGAAAGGATCATGCCAGTAGCAGCGAGTCGGGAGGGTGAGGGAACGGTCGCCCCCTCACTTTTTTAGGGAAAAATTTTAGTTTTTATTTCATTTTAGCTGCCTAAAGCTAGGAAGTATAAAAAAGCAGTAGTGTTCGGGAAAATAGCTAATTATTTAACTAAATTTTTAAATTTTATTGTCTACCCCCTGTACTCCCGGGTCTTTTAGATGTCTATAAATTGTATTGCCCCCTCACTTTTTCTACCCAATTGCCGCCACTGGATCATGCGTAGAAAAGAAAACTTAAGCGTATATCACACGGATAGCTTATCGTGGTCTGTTTCCGTGGGCATGAGGGTAATTCCACTCGCCAAAAAAGTTTGCTGCACGTGACGCATTGAGACAACCGGTCAGACAGGATTTCGATATGTGGAACACGTCACCGTCAAAGTCACACCCGATTGGTTTGAATTTTCGCTGCTGACGATTTTCCGTCACCACAGTGTCCGTCATCTTGTCTGACCGGTTACGTGCTACAAACTTTTTTGGCGAGTGGCATTACCCTCATGCCCAGGGATACAGACCTCGATAAGCTGTCCGTGTGAGATACGCTTTAGTTGTAACGAAATCAAAGTCATAAACATGAAAATATTAAAGCAGTTTTATTAAACTGCCCATTGGAGTCAATTCAAGCGACGTCACAGTCACATGAAAATCGTTACTGCGCATGTCATCTAACTGCGCTCTGTCTTACGCTGTGCTGTGAAGTTCCATTCTTTTTAAATCTTATTAAATGTTTTTGATTAAAGAAACGTTATGTTACTTGATCGGGGAGTGCTGTCTCTGAGTTTTTGTTTTCAGGATTCTGTTGTGTTTTCCTTTGATTGTTATTTTGGAATGATATTCTCTTTTAATGTTTGAAAATATCTTTAGATTTGAGCCCTCTGAGCCCTTTCAGGGGTTAATATATGCTATTGATTGTCGAATGTCTTCCTAGTCTTGCCGGTATATTTTAATGTTTATATTGCTTTTGTGTTTTATTCTGTTGGAGCTGTATTGATTTTAGTCTGGTCGGGACAGGGTGAGCAGTTGCAATTATTATATTCCTATACTTTAAAGTGACTCTGTGATTGGGTTCCACCCCTATTTGGGTGCAGTCTGTAAATATTTATTTATAGTAGAACCCAGGGAATCCGAACTAATCGGGGCTGACCTCTGTTTGGATTCCGGGAAATTAGGTAAAATACTCTTGTTTCACCAAATGCAATAGGGTATTGACTTTGGGTGCTCTGTGAAGGCGTTCGTTCGCGCGGCGATTCGCACGATATAGTGGCAAACAATTTGAGGGTAAAAAGAAGATATCTGAGTTTGTTTCTACAAATTAAGGTGCTGTATCCATTCTTAAAGACCAATTCGAATACTTCTTTTAAGTTAGGAATAAATATTAGCTTTGTTTCTGATTCGCAATTGTTATTTTTTCTTCATTTTTCAGTAAAAAATTTTCAGAAAATTTTTTAAAAAAGTTGTTCGGATTAGTGGGGTTCGGATTTCCGGGGTTCTGCTGTATTTTTATTTTTTTTTATTGGACTCAATATACGGATGTTTTTTATGTGCTCTCCGTGCCCGCTTGGACTGATGGATGCTGTTCCTCTGGTGCTGTCAGGATTGTCTCTTCCCTGCCGGACCGTTTCAGGCCTTACATCCTTACGGGTAGGCCGGACCGGCATGGGTACTAAATAAATAAATAAAACATACTTTTTTATCCTTCAAGACGCGAGAGGCATTCGAAAATTAAATTGGTGCAGCACATTTAAAGTGTCACACATGAGCACGAACTGACATCATTCTGGAAACCAAAATATAATTCTCGTCGAATTTATCTGTGATTTACTGAATGAATCACTGCTCAAACGTCTGCTATTAGATTTAAAAAGTTAATAATAAGCTTCTTTTATTAAATGAAACATCGTAATGTATTTTAAAAATTCGTAATTATTTTAAAAAAAGCAATGAATTTCTCAGTAGGTAACGCCAAAATCTTTATCCTATCGTAAAAAGCTGCAGAATTTTCATTTCAAAAATAACTCGTCACCAATTTTGTGATTCTTTTATTGAAAGAATAAAAATGATAATAATGTTTTGTCACTTCCAGCCACCGAAATAAAATCGGAGATGTAAGATTTTGTTTCGTTTTAAAAATAAATCTTTTTAGCCCGTCATTCGAATAGGTTGGTTTGTGATAGGAGCTCACTGTAAGAATAAATCATAAAAATATAAAAAAGTTTTAAGAACACGGTTTTATCAGGGTTTAAAAAATCAAATCAAATCAAAAATACCAACGTTGTAAATGCATGAAGCGCTGGAAGAAATACTCTAAGAAAATTGGAATTTTAATAACATTTAAATTATATTTTAATTTTTAATGAATAATTAGGAATTTTCTTCCTTATAATATTCAAAGTAATTTAATTTCTTTCTCGTATTATTTTCAGAGCCTCACTATTTTACGAGTTTTGCTTTGGCCTCCAGACTTTTCATCAAAAATAATTATTTTCTGCTTTTTCGTACACTAATAAAAGCGTGTTTTGGAAAAACTCATTTATTTTTATAATTTTCTTCTTTTTAATTCATAATAATATAGTCATTTGTTATTATAAATAGCATGGAATCTTACAATCAAATTTTCTAAGATTCACTACCAGATGGCGCCACACTGAACAAATCATAAGTCAATTAAAGTTAATGGATTAACTGATAATTAACTTCTGAGTATATTAAATATTGTACTTTCATCGGAAACACGCAACCATGCATCTTTCCATATCTTTAATATACGAGGGAGGGAGTGAAAAGTCTATTACAAAATTCTTTTTTTTACAAACATGAAACAGAGCAAGTTTAATAAAGGGGTGGAAAAAAGCAGCATTACATAAGCTAGACCAAATATATAAACCTTAATAAATGTTTTCTGAATCTAGTATTGTTTGTAGATCAGTTCAACTAAATTGAAGATTGACGTAAAGAATGATTGATTATAAGAGAACTGTAGCTCCTGAGCTTTATAATAAAAGTTTCTTGTATTACTCTATGTCAACACGGTTTTTTACGGGTAGAAGGCTGGTAACGTCTACAAAGATTATTGAAACAATAAAAGTTTCTTGTATTACCTTGTGCCAAAATGATTTCACTTTGAGTAAGGAGGTCAGTGGCGTTTACAAAAATTCGTAGAACAAAACAAGTTTCTTCTACTACCATGTGTCAACGTAATTTTATTTTGCGTAGAATCTTGGCTCATCTGCAGAAATGTGTAATATAAAACATAAAAGTTTGCTTCATTAGGATGTGCCAACAAGATTCTGCTTTCGTTAGAAAGTCGATGGAGGCGACAAAATTCTTAAAATAAAACAATAAAAGTTTCTTGTAGCCAACATGACTTGTTTGGATAGAAGATTCATGGCGTCTACAAAAAATCCGCAGTTTAAAACGATAGAGGTCTTGTGTATTATGATTTGCCGATATATTTCGTTTTGGGTAGAAGCTCTTTGGCATCTACAAAAATTCGTAGTGTAAAACAATAAAAGTTCCTTTTATTGCCGCATGCTAGCACGATTTTGTCGAAAAAAAGTATACGTTGCAACGATCAGTTAAGTTCGACGATACCGATGCTTATTACTTGATCTGATATTTCATGTCATGGTTAATTTTTTTTAAATTATCGGATTGTTTTGTCTAATATACTAACCAACTTTATGATTGAAGTAAGAGAAAGTCGGGTAAGACGACGAAGAGTGTAAATTGGCGAATTGGATTTTTTCTCGAAAATTACCCTAGATGAATACCCCAATTCTGCATCATCAGAGAACTATAGCTACCAGCTACCCTTGTCACATCAAAGATTCCACCCCGCTAATAGTGTGATTGACAGTACGCGGTATTGTGTTTTGGGTATTTCCTACGCAACTTTTGGTTATTGCTTGGTAAGCGCTTATGGTAAGAGCTTATGGAGTAAATATTTTTTATTTATATGTGTGATATTCGTAAAGATCTAATCAAAAAGTGTTCAATGATGTTTTATTTAATTTTTTCTGATGAGCTGATATCCTTCAATGTTTTTTAAAATGATTTTAAATGTTTTCATAAAAAGGTAAAGTCGGTTAAGATGACAAATTAGTTGGAGGGTAAGATGACGAACCCCTCCACGCTATTTCATGAGTTTCTTGTGCTACCAGACTGTCATTTACCGTTCATGCACCTCACTGGCACGCCAGCGAAAAATGAGCATTTTGTTGTAAAAAAAGGAAAGAGGAAAATGAAGATGAACGAAAACTGTGACAGTTGAAGAAGACTGAAGTTAATAAGACTAAACGCAACAAACCTGTTAAAAATTCTACAAAAAAGAAGAAAGTAGCTAAGCGACACCTCGACTTCTAAGGATCTGAATCTGAAGACTCAACTCATTCATTTGAATTTCCTTACGTTGACGCTGATGGCATTCTGGGCCCAGAGGACCTCGATAATGAAGAATGCATCATTTGCAGTGAGACAAGAAAAATGGAAATGGGATTCCAATGTTTTATGTGCAAGATCTGGCCCCATTCCACCTGTACTGGCTTGGACATTGGACAAACTCCAAGACCATGGCGATGCGATTTTTGTAACTGATTTCATTTCTTAAGGTTTGAATCTAAAATTTCGATCGATAATATTTCATTTGTTTTGTGCTGTTACTTTAGTCTGATTATGTTTGCTTTCTGTTATGTGCAATTTGTTATGATCAAGATGTGATTTCAACAGTTTTAAATAGTTTTTTGATAGCATATGATGTTGAATTGAATTGTTATCTCAGATAGTAATCTTACCAGCAGAATCGGGTAAGATGGCGAAAATGACTGTTTTTTCTAAAATGAAATTTTGGTGTCTCAAATTTGAAAATAAAAAAATTTATAAAATATAATTTTAAAGTAAAAATCTGCGAGAAGATTTTACCGAAACAATAATCCTCTTGCAACGAATATTGAGGTGAGGAAAAATTCCCAAAGCTTAAGGTCGCCATCTTACCTGACTTTCCCCTACATATCCTTCAAAATCTCATTTTGTGTTGGCCGCGTAAAAATAATCGAACATATTCTGAGAAAGGAGAAAGATTATTATGAAGAGGCAGAGTATGGAGATGAAGACGACAAACAGATCAAAAGTTGCAGCAAAAAAGCAGGCTGTATGTTGAGCAGTCAATTATTTTATTTATTCATTAACTGATAAGCAAAAATGAACTTGTGAGTTTCGCATGTTTGTTCGCGCTTCCTTAGTTCATGACATCCTTCTACCCAAACAGTTACATTGGCTAAACTTTGATACTTTGTTTTAGTTCCTTTAGAAGGGTCGCGAAAACGTGTCCTGAACACGTTTAACGGAAGAAAGAACTTTGGATGTTCTGAAAGTCTTGTTCCATGTCTTCTACTCGAATCTTGTAGGCCTTTATATTTGAAGCTTAAAATTTAAGCTTTTATTTCAGCTAAATTCGAGCCCTTTGAGTTTTCAACCTTATTACCCTTCCATAAATAGATCCCTTGTTCTTCTCCAGTTTCTGTTTGAGAAGTAATTCCTCTTTGAAAGTTGTCGATGGATATGGGGGAAGCACAGTACATGAGAACTGCTGCATTAAGTATATGCACAGTATATACATGCTTCTATTAAAATTGAGATGAAATTTTTGTATCTTCTTAAAGCTGGTTGTCCAAATTCATTCATAAAATTTTATTTAAAAATCATATTAATCCAGAACGGTTCTTTCATCTTTGGTTCAGAATCAAACTGATTCAATAAAAATCATCTAAAAATGTCCAGAATCAACTCTTCTCCTCGCAATTTGGCACTTCCTTTCTTCTTGATACTTTTTTCTATCCCGTTATTTCCTAGAATAACTTCAGAAACTATCATTCAAACAACACGATATGTATGTCATTTTAAAATTTAAAAAAATAGAAGAAAACCTTCAATATTCTCTCTTCGACTTTCTCATACACTTCAACATAAAGAAATAACTTACATCGTGTGTTCAAAACTGATCGTTTCTAAGTATTATGCTATCAAACTTTCTCGATAAAAGTCAATAAAAATATCTAAAAATTGCTTATGTCGCAGATAGTTTTTCACTTAATTTTTATATTATCCGGCGATAACTTTCAAAATTATTATTCAAGGAATACGACTGTTGTGCGATCTTAAAACTCTAGCAATTCACTTTGGGTTGATATTAATATGATTGCTGTGTTATATTTTCGCGTTCCTGGAAAATTTGGGAAATTTCTTTCTGATTATTGCATATAAATTTACTTACAATTAAATAAATGTTTTTTTAATATTTTCACTATCGGAAGTAGTTAATTGTATTTAAATAAACGCAATAATTAAAAAAGTATACAATATTTTATGAACTCAAGAAACAACGCGCAAGTAAATAAATGTAGCAATTAAAAATGCTAATAATACTTTTATTCTACATATATGGCAAATCTCATGTTGAAAATAGTTTGTAAATTTGGCTCATTTTTTTGCGTAGATACGTTTCACTATAAAAAACCGAATAGGGGAGACCAGGACAAGATGGTGAATGGCTTATTTTAACTTCATACTGCTTTTACTTCATCATCATACGAATATTATTAGCTCTCCACACCGTTAGAAAGTAAAAAATAGCACAGTGAATTCACAACCCCCATTTCGTTGTTTGTTATGTGGTATTCGTGTTTTTTGCCTGCCATGTTGTAATTTTCAAGACCTTCAACGTAAGAATCTCGTGGACTAACACCTAAGATATTTGGTTATTCTTTGCTATGCACGACTACTTAAGAAGATACTCTTTTAAAAATCGCTATTTATTTTTATCTAATTCTTGTTAATCTCACCAAAAAAAAACAAAGCCTTTTAATATTTCCGATCTTGGCAAGATGACAGGGGCAAATTGATTATCTCATCGTCTTGCCCCCAAGTGCTTTTTACTGTTTCCTTTTTGAAGAATATAAGAATTTTTTTATTTATTTTGTATAATTTTCCTGAGCTACATGTTCCACTATCTGCTCTATAACATGCTGCAAGGCATGAGACCTACAGAAAATATTTTAACAAGCTTACCTATGAAAGAGATGTCGGTTCAGAAAGACACACAGAAGGTGGAAGAAGAACATTTAAAGCAGCAAAGACAAGAGGATAAAAGGAGTTATTACAAAGAAACTGAAGTTTGATTCCTTTAAAAAGCCCGAACTTCTGACACCCATGACGTCATTTAAACTTCCAAAGAAAATGTAATACAGTGCCCTGCGTGTGATGAGATCTACGTTGACCCTCCATCAGAAGATTAAATAGAGTGTTGCAAGTGCCACACATGGTGGCCCGAAGGCTACTCAGGCTCTCAATGGGGAGAATTTGTGTCTAATTTTTGTAAATGAAAAACACTGGTTTTGAATTATATTAATTTACTATGAGCTCAAATTCTAACTAAAATAACCCTTTCATTACATACTAATCAAGTAAAAAATAATAAACAACGTTTAATTAATTAGTGTTCTGCCTTGTATTTTCTAAAAATAAAAATGTCTTGAACTTTTACCATAATTTTCATCTTGACCCGTGGCCAAAGACCGGGGCAAGTTGGCACATTTGATTTGTTTTTTAATGGCAAAATAACTTTAATTACATTAAAATAAAAAAATTTAAATTTAAGTACAGCGCAGCAAAAGGCCAATCTAATAATACATGCAAGGAAAAAAAATTTACTTTAAAAACTGAATTTATTAAAAATGGTTAAGGGTCAATATCGCCATCTTGTCCTGGTCTCCCCTACATCCCCTACATATTTTGATGAAGTACTTAAATACTTAATAATAAAAAAATATTCAAAACATAATATAGATATAAAATATCGGTGCAAGGACGACACCCTAAATTTCATCCATCCAGCTCGTTACGTTTTCACACACTTTTATTTAACATCACTTGCTTCATGTTTGTAAAGATGGAATTTTGTAATCGATATATTATTGACTTTCTGATATGCTAGAATTTTGAAATTTTGTACACTCATTCGTTCTCGATGATAATAGACTGCTTTAATATTTTCAGAAATCCGTTAACAGTCATTCGATTAATTTAGTTAAATTTTTATTTCATATAAATGATTCCACCTGGCAGTGACTTGGGATTTCAACGTTCCATGATTTTTATAATAATGAATTATAAATTAAGAATTAAAAAGTAGAAAGCATTTAAATAATTTCTGCTTTATAGCACATTAATGAAAGTGTGTTTTTAAAAACTTAATTTAATTAACTTATCATTTTCGTATAAACACGGATAGAAAGACCACACACAGAGTTCCAAGAATGTTTTTTTTTCTTTTAAAGCCTAGTAACCAAAAGATATTTACGATATTTCCTCTATATCATACAAGGTTCACAATATGGTTCAATGCAGTTAAAATTTCATACGCAGTCCTATTCATTATCTTGTGCTACTAGGGGAACATCTAAATTCATCAAAATCTCAATGCTGATTTTTTTCTTTTAAAACTTAGTAACGCAAAAGTAGATATTGTGCGATATTTCCACGCCATTTTACTATGTTATTAATTTAGTTAAAATATCATAACAATGCTTTGCAGTACCTTAAGCTACAAGGGAAACATCGAAATTCATCAAAATCTCAATGCGGTTTTTTTTTACAGTTACCTTACTTTCTCTACTTTTGCGAAGAAATGAGAAAAGCAACAAATACCATCTAATACTTCTGTCATCATGAACATTCTAGGTCGTTTTCTTGATATAAGTTACTAGGACAGAATCAACGTCAGAGTCTAACGTCGGTAAGTGTTTGTTTTGTCTATACTGGAGAGGAAGAGAGGACACTTAGCGGCCTCTTTTGATGCACTTCCCTCGAAACAGAGGAAACTTTGTGCCGCTCAGTGCTGGAACAGGCACGAAAAGATGCTGCAACACTATGAAAGATGCGAGAGTTATGGAGCAATAATATTTTGCATCACGTAATTCTTATCGCCACGGAGATGTTGATGTTCGTTTATTTTAGTTTCCACGCTTTGCTTCCGGTCATTCAGGTGAAGTGAATGCTTGTTGATGAATTGAGCGGTGAAGTGGACGAGTATGAAGAGAAGGAGGCCTCTGTGCAGAAAAGTAAATTTTGTGAGAATTTGTTTTCCCAGAGTGAGTTTGTTTTCAGAAAATGGTCTACTTATTTTTTCTGAGGATGTTCGTTCCAACATTATAAAAAACTTTCCCTCGCGGCACCCTTTGCATTCGAAATAAACTTGTCAAGGTCCTAAAGTAAGAGAATTAACGCTAAAATATAACATTAATTACTTACAAATGGAAAGAAATTAAATTTAAAATGGCTGTTCAGCGAATTTCAATGAAATGCGTTAGGCCGCGATCCTCTGCCTGTTCTCTCTGTGATTCTTTTATCTGTTTTTACTTTCTCGTATACGAAGGATACAAAGAGAAAGTATTGTAATCGTCAAAAAATTCGAACTCGAGATTTTGACGAATCTCAGCGTTTTAGACCTCCCTGAGTCCGAAAAACACAATTTTGGAATTATGTCTGTCTGCCTATCTGTGTGTCTGTCTGTGAACACAATAACTCAAAAACTATTAGAGCTAGAGGGACGAAATTTGGTATGTGATCTTGACACATAATTTGTAGGTTTATATCAAATTTTGGACAAAATCCGTCTGCTGGAAGTCTGTCTGGTTGTCTGTCCGTGTTCATAAGAACACGATAACTCAAAAACTTAAATAACTAGATGGATAAAAGTTGGTACACAATTTTATCATCAGAAATGTAGCACCGAATCAAATTTTGGGCCAAATCTGTCGAAGGGTTGACTGTCTGTCTGTCTGTATAATCGCATACTTATGAACATAATAACTCCTTAACACAGTGACTTAGATGAATGAAATTTGATATGTGGCCTCCTTCTAATTTTAATTGTAGATTTGTGTCCAATTTTCGTTTCAATCGGTTGAAAAAAGGCTTTCAAATTGCAAATTCGGTTTTCTTTATCTTACGCAGCCCTATTGCGCTAGCTTCTTGATTTTATTTCCGCCTTGCTGCTTGAAACTCGTGGTATGCCGTTCCCTTATTTTTCTCCACCTGCGTTAGGGATGGTTCGTGCGTTTTACTGTCTTTTAGCTTATTTCTTCTCTACTTGTTTTAGGGAGTACACGATAAAGTTTAGGGGAGATCACTCCCGCTGGTTTCTCTTATAGGTGTCGGTTCTGGGGCGGAAATTTGGAGAGTGAATGCGGCTGAGGTGCCGTCCTCTCTATCTGACAACAGTTCAAAATGACGAGGTTCGTTCCAAACTAGCCCCGTGTAGCTTCAAAACGGAACGTTAGTGTAGCTAAACTGAACTAAACTTACAAATACTGAAGAATCTGAAAGAAGGAGACGTGAAAACTGACGCACTAGGGTCACGACTCAGAAATTAAGAAGGCCTGTTCTAATACTTTTAAGGCTGTATTGTTAAGATGAACTTATTAAAATTAAAATAATTAAAGTTGTAGATTCTTTTGAATTAAAATGCTGTAAAAATATTTATCTGTTAAGTCAAATTAACAAATATATGCGAACCTTTGGACTCTTACGTCGATATCAGCTTGCAGATCCCATTCCTATGCCCCAAAATTATTCTAAATTAAAACTGCAGATGAAAGTTTATGCTAAGTAATGGGATTTTCAGATTTAATTGAAATTAACTGAAATTGTAATATCACATCTATAAGAGCAATGGATGTTGTCTCTGAAAATTAAATGCAATATTGAATTGTAACAAATTCCCGCTAAATATTACTTGAAATATTTCGTCAGATATATAATATATTTTAATGGGAATGTTTGTTGCACTCTTTTTTTAAAAGAAATTTTAAGAATGTCTGATATTCAAAAATTTGTTTGATGAATAACAGAAAATATAGAAATGATTTGTCATCCTAAGTGTAGCGTTATTACTTCTTTAATTAAGGTAACAAAAATAACAAAGCTGGTAATAAAAATTGATAAAATCATAAATATAAATTTACTGGAAGATGATAATTTTGCATCCAGTGAAGAACGCAGGAAGTAATTTATAAAATGAGAACCCATATTTCTGTAGCATATAAAACATAATTTGAAAGCAGTTTGTATGTTCAGGAACTGTCTACCATTTTATTAATTTCGTGGGTTTTTTTGTGAATTTTATATCAAGAGTGTATTGTTTGCTGTGCAAAATTTATTCAAATTTGATTTGTTGTATACCAGATTACTTCTAACTCAATAATTAATTTTGCAAAAATGCTGTATTAGAAATTTTTCTGAAGTATTTTGCAAAGTCAGCTATATCTTAGTTTTGTGAAACTCGGAGTTGTCTCTTTATTCATAACTGCCTCCAGTTGTTTAAGTAGAAAGTTGCTATCAAAATATTCATAAAAAAGATAAATCATTATTAAATGGGTTGGGTTTACTCATAAAATAACAAAATTTGATGTAGAAATTGCTCTAAGGTTGATAAAAATAAAAGTTTTATATTTTTGAGTTGGTGCAAGTATTTAGTTCACACGCTAGAAAAATTCATTCATACTCTAGGCCAGGGGTGGGGAAACTTTTTGCACTGAAATGACTCATTAAATTTCAGAAGTTGGGCAGAAGGCCGCACGAACAGAATCTTAAGGGCTATTGTTCTGTAATTATTATTATATTACAGACAAATATATATTTCAATGCAAATTGCAAATAACTGGTAAGGCCGCATAAGAAGGGTTATTGTTCTGTAATTATTATTATATTACAGACAAATATATATATCAATGCAAATTGTAAATAACTGGTAAGGCCGCATAAGAAACTCAAGAAGGCCGCATGCAGCCTTGAGTTCGAAGGGCATTAAGGCTGGACCACATAAGGCCCATTGTAAAATGTGTTATTTTAAAGTGTTGTATTCTTGAAAATCCCTTCCCAATATAAAATGAGATATTGCATTTCTGCACATTAGTATTTTAATAGATTTGCTTTTAGTTTTAGAATATCAATATTTTTGATTTTTCAAATAAAATGCCAAATATCTTTGCAGCAAAAAGTTCCTATAATGTGTCTTTTGTAACACTAGTTGTAGATCAAACGGTTTATTAACCTTATTTATTTATTTATTTATTTGAAATCTATATGAAACAATCTGGTTCTTAAATAATTTAATCTGACATTTGAAATTATCTTTAAAGAAGCTTCTTTCACGAATTAACCAAATTTAAGAAGAATTTTAATTATCCCAGTTGCTATTTGACAATAATCCCATATTGCTTATCTACCTCATTTCAGTCACGTAACTTAAATGGAGGGATATTGTATACCAGTTTTCAGTGTTTACGTCAGAAGAAGACCTGATCGTTTAAAAAAGCTTTATTTATCATCTATTTTCAACATTACAATCATTCTTGAAACTTCAACCACATTGACATGGTAACTTCTTAACAAACATTTACGTGACTGAAAAGTCGAAACCTACATTTCCCTTTGTAGTAAAGTTTCAAATATCTTATTAGTAAACAAAACATGATCTATTTTGATACCAGGGATGAAATAATGTCTCTCCTCGATTGAAAAAATCATTTTTGCCATTTTTACTCTCTCGTATATGAGGAAAAATCTTCGTAATCGTCAAAAAATTCATCCTCGAGATATTGAATAGTCTCTGCGTTTTAGACCTCACTTAGTCAGAAAAAACATTTTTGGAATTATGTTTGTCGGTCTGTCTGTGGATACGATTATACTTATAAATGGAAAGAGCTATACAAATCAAATTTGGCATGTGGTCTTTGCTTCAAAACTGTTGAGCAATTTTAAATTGTGGACGAAATCGACTAAAAGGCTGAGTGTCTGTCTGTCCGTTTTTTCGTGACTATGTGAGCTCGATACCTTAAAAACGGTGGATTGATGAATTCTAGTACGCAACCTTGACTCCAAAATTGTATATCGGTAAAACATTTTAAAGCCTATCAGTGAACAGGAAATGGTACTGTTCCAAAACACAAAGTCGATCCTCTTCACTGTATAACGAAGCTAAACAGAAAACATGCCATATTGTGGAAATTTACCTGAAAGTTAGATGAGAGAACAGTCCACCAGTTATCTTTTTCAAACCAACTCGTCATATACATATTTTCGCTTAGAAAGATTGTAACGAAAACTTCTAAATATTTGTCTTCTACTCAAACCTCAAAAACAATTGTTGTGGAGCCAGACAAGCCAAACAACAACAAACAAACAAACACACAGAGAGAGAGATTGCAATCATAAAAAAAGAAGACCCAAAGATAGTTTACAAACTGTTTCTTCACCATACCCCTGGGACACCATTCATCATTTAGCGGAAGTACGAACGTGACACGAACAGCGTAGGACTTTGGTCAGAAATTCCTCAACCAAGCCAGAAAAGAATAAGAAGAATAAAATAAGAAGAGAGAGAATGGCTCGAAAAGAGAGAATGAAAAATAATTCAATTCCTCCACGGGCAGAAAACGCCAAGCGAAGAAATGTGTCGACCACAGATGACAACTCAACGCCAGAAGAAATATCGAGCACCACAAAAATAAAACTATACTCGTGTAAGTAAGAAAAGGCAGAAAAGAGACGCCATTCAATGAGAACGGAAGTTGCGTTTTTCAAGTATTGACAACTTCAGGCCGAGGTGGTTTCGGAAAAAGCTATTCCGGAACCCCAGCCTGCAAAACGTTTAGTCCATTCATTCTTGGTGTTCTTTAAATGGAATTTTCCCAGCTGACACTTTTTAATTTCTTGTACATGAAGTAAATTGTCGAAAAATTTGATCTTGATATTCTGAAAAATATCAATGTTTTAGATCCCGTTAAATAAGTTGGGGAAAAGCATTTGTGGAATTATATCCATTTAAGACTGGAAGTATTTTTGTAATCAATGGGTTTAACGCCGACTAGAACTCAAAAATGGACGGTGTCTGCCGCCTAATGAGAAAAATAGAACTGTAGAGATTCTGGAAACAAGAAAAACCATTTCTTCCGGCATTTACTGCAAACAACTAACCAGGAAGCAAAAATAATTATAAACTAATGTCTAATCCGCATGATCCTAAGGGCTCGGTCTTAAAGGGATACTTTCGGGTCTGTCTGGCGGTGTAAATGTGGAAAGGTAACTGAATAACGCATCAAAATAGGCGAATGAAACTAGACAGAGGGCCTTTGCTCCAAAATTTTAGACCTGTATCAAAATTTGGACCAAATCCGTCAGCAGAAAAGTTGAATACAGTATGATTATTTCATTTTAAAAGGTGCTGACAAACAGGAGGGCAATATTTGCAAATATTTTCGTAGCATGCACATTGTCATTCACGTTCAAGGGAAACATAATCTATATTTTTTGTTATTTTTTTGCATGCGCGTTCTTATTCCTTTCTGCTAAATATTAAGTGCATTTTTTCTGTGCAAATCATAATGTTAAAATTTAAAAATTAGTGGAAATGTGATTGCAGTCAAGAAGATATTAATGAACTGATGTTTTTAATTTTAGAATTACGTAGAAAACCTCTTTCTTAGGGTAAAAGTTCCTGAAGTTATCAAACAATAAAAATACGAATCTGAAAACAGTAGAGTTCAACTGTCGGAAAGAAAAGTAGTTACTCTCACTTTTAAAGTTGTGGTAGTTCTAATTCCACCGAGTCCAAAATATCTAGCTACCAGCTAGTCAAGGATTCATAATAAAAATAAGTATGCCATCTTCTGTTAATCAAAGCGACCTTGGAACACATCGGTATGAGACTGAAGTTTGACGTAGATCCAATATAGGGGAGAATGTTGCCTTCTAGGACTTTCAGGGGATCCCGGCTCACATTTGTATTTCGTTTGGAAGAGCGTCAAGCGTCCAGCCCGTCCGCAGCAAGCAGACAAATGTCTATGAGTTTGTTTTTTTAATATTGCTTGTTAAAAGGCATCCAGAAGAGAGAAGCCATAACCATCTTCCTCCAATACATGTTCCTCATCCATGCCATGACTTATAATCTAACAGGCTACTGATAGGCACATTTCATTTTTTAAGTATTTTTTTTATGGTTGCCAGTCAAGAAAGTTTGACTGCATAGCACATAGGCACTATCCTTTTTTACTACATATTCCAAGTGGTATTCTTATGTGGAAGATTTCGAAAATCTCCAAAAGAATTTATGTCCGAATTTTTTAATTTGCTATTGAAATGAAAAGATATTAGGTTCAGGTTTTTTCTGAATTTCAAGCTGAAGTTTGCTCACAGTAAACGCTAATCAGAAACAATTCATCTAAAAATATGAGACTGATATAAACTTTGTGAATAAACTTTGAATAAATAACCTGTGTGAAATAAATAAATGAGGTGAATAATAAATCGGTGAAAATAAAAATCTACTTGCACGTTTTTTTGTTCATGTAACAAAACAGTAAGTATAAATTCAATAACAATCTTTCCCATTCGATCGCAGATTAATAGTGTGAGATTTATAACTACGAATGAGATAGACATGTTCTATGCTAGATCTTTCCATCAAAGACAAGAAAATATTTATTCAAATTTACACCAATTTATTACAAATCCTTTTTTTACGTTTGCGTCAGAAGCAACAACGAATTCGTAACTTTTACGATCAGAAACATAGATATGATATTCTTTAGAATGAAAACAATTTTCATTTCAATTCCTGTCGCATCATTCGTCTAAAATTATGCACGGGGCGTTCCACTATTAGTTAAATAGCTCGTAAATAATGAGAAGTAATGAAACAAACCGAGTTCACATCTCTCCGGAACTGCACAGTATATAAATGATCCCCTCAAATCGCTTTTATATCTTGAATGGGCTTGACATGAGTTAGTAACTTTTTAGCTTCTTTTTCTTCGCTGAAGTTAAGAATTGATAGTTAGTTGAATGTTTATGACAACCTCGGCAATTTGTCTGTAGAAGTTTGCGTGGAATATTTCTTAACGTGAATTTATGAAATGACGGTCATTAGACATTTTTCACTGGTGGACGCGTTATTGCGAATTTATGCTGCTATCATTTTTAACTGTTACTGAAAGGAGGCATATGAGGCAAGAGATTGATTCTATCTTATTATGGCTATGAATTTATTGTCCTACGCAACGAAGATCATGATTCAAGATCATATTTTTCCGTTTAATTTATTGATTTTTTAAGATATAATTTATAAATTTATTCCATGTCATTGGATCAAGAAAATCAATAAGAAATTACATTTATCCATCAGGAATGTTCTCTTCTAGAATTTTTTTATATATTTAAACGATATGGCTCGTTTTGCGTTTAGCTTCGTAGTATGGTGAAGAGAATTGAGTATGTACCTCTTCCCTTGACATATTGGACTTAAAATTTCTCACAGATCTACAATTTTGGTGGCAAAGCCACATACCAAATTTCATTTATGCAGCTAATTTTGATTTTAAGTTATCGCGTTCACAAACGCAAGGGCAGACGAACAAGCAGAAAGTCTACAAGTTGATGCACTTAGTACAAAATTAAACAGAGATGTGCAATTTTGGTGTTAAAAAATTACATGCTAAAATTTATTCCTCTAGCTCACTGTGTTTATGAGTTATCACTTTCACGTATGTGTGAAGAGATAGATCGACAGCCAATCAACCGAATGACAGATTTGATCCGAAATTTGATACAAAGGGGAGAGTTGCCGAATTTGGGCCACCTGGACATTTTTAATGTACAGTGATTGAGAAGTAATTTTAATGAAAAACAAATAGTGCAATTTTTTTGTAGTTCATTTATCTTCAGAACAATGTAATTAACTTTAAATGAAATACACTTTAAATTAGGAAAAAAGGCAGTTTTAATAAAATGTGTCATCGGTCCAATCAAGAAAACCGGTTGCCTAGATTGGACCACTGGGTGCCCAGATTGGACTATCAATTTATTTAAGCACAATTAAGGCAAAAATATTTTTTGATTCTCAAATTCACAACACATAATGCGTGAACCCAAGTATGACATTCTATGCACTGTATCACTTCCTTATATCCCCTTTTCCCCTTCATAAATATTATAAATGATACGTATCCTAAGTTTTTATACTTTTTGGTCCAAAAATTTATGGCTTTAGTGTCTTTTATTGTTTTTTTTTCTTTGACTTCTTCCAATTCCAGTTTATGACGACTACTAGCGGTGATAAGCTGCTTTCTGAGTTATTCCTGTAGTTTTAGATAATAACCCCATTGATTTAAATGGTCCAATTTAGGCCTTTGGATAACAACAACAAAATTCTCCTAACCTTAATTTTAAACTACTTTCGTAAAATGATTATAGTAAGTTGTAGTTAAAGAATTTCTTTTTGTCTTTTATTAAAATAATTCATTGAAGATACCTAAAGCTAAACACTTGTTCCCTAACTGTAACCACGTTGTGCTTTCTCTTAAAAATGGCTTCATATACATCGTTGTAACATAATTGCCTATTTTTAGGCCCAAATATTTAATAGAATCGAAGTTATGATACCGATCCTAATTCCATGATAAGATCATTTGTCAAATTTTATTCATCTAGATGATTGCGCTTTTGAATTAAGATATTATCACGGGGAAGGAGAGACAGACAGATTCTCTTTGACGGATTTCGTCCAATTTTTGTAGAAAGATCACTTACCAATTTTCATTCGTCTGGCTCAGAAATGTGTAAACTCTTTTAGGAGTGGACCAAAATAAATTTCTTGGGCCAATGTAATTTATTTTAAAACTCACAAAGGACTCGTAAAAATATTATTTTAAAAATTCTTTAATACTTATGTAATGAATGAAGCAGTGACCGCATTTGTAAAGGTTTCTCATAATCTGTGTCGAACCGAAATGTACTGGTTATATACTATTATATTATTTTTTAATTATTATACTATTATTTTAAAATCTTCAACGGGCAGATGGAACCTCTAATCGGGCCGCATCTGCCCAGTGGGCCGTAGTTTGCGTTTCTGAATTATCGTGTTTCCAGACAGATCAATAAACAGGCATGATTCCGAAAATGGTTCTTTCGAACTCAGGGATGTCTAGAATGTGGAGATTCATGAAAATATCAATGACTGGATATTTTGACGATCATAATATTTTCTCTTTGTGCACTTAGCGTAGAGCAAGTAAAAATAGATTGAAGCATTTCTTTGGCCAATCAATACTTGTTGCAACAGGTAAAAATGCCATTAGCTCTGCGGCTATCAACCTTTAAAAAATTGGAACTGAATTTTCGTTAATCTGTAATGAATGCACAGCGTTTATAGATACAAAAGTAAATGGCTAGTCGATTAAAATTGCTGGTATGTTGCGATTTAGAAGTATAATCGAACCCCAATTTATTAATGAAAAAGAAATTTGTTTAATTTTGTTAGTTTGTTTGGATAATTTTGATTATTTATTTAGTTGAGTTATTATGGGTTACTGATTAACATTTCAAGCTGAATTGTAGGAGATGAAGAGTGAAGGTGGATTTTTAATAGTAAAAAGTCAATTTCAAAAGAGATAGCTGCTTTTGTTGTTAAATTCTCCATGAAAATTCGTATATATTTGAGTCTGAGTCTATAAAATTTGATATGGATGTTTAGCATATAAAAATGACTCCAAATGCTGTATAAAATATATTCTTTTATTTTGGCAAAATTTCATTTACTGTTGATATTGTTACAAACATGGAAAGTCGCTTCCCAGCAATGCAAGTCTTATAATTGGGAAGAGAGTTTTACAAGGTTAAGCATGGAGTGACCTCAGCGACTGTTCTGGTACCCCTGACCTAGGCGACAAACTTGGCGACCATTTTGGCGATTTGGCGACAAATTTGGCGACCTTGGCGACAAATAGATGATTCCCGAGAATGCAACCCTTTTCTCGATATTTCTACTAGGAAAGGGAATACACGAGAAAACACCATGTGACGTAACGGCCTGTCGGAGAGAATATTTAAGGACGGCGACTATATCAGAGGTGTGTTGTTCGTCTTGGTCTTTGATCGACTGGTTACTTCGCTTTGAAGCGCGAGCGTCTTCGGAGTTCTATCCGCTGTGTGAGCTAATCAGCTGGTGAGCTGAGCTGTTATCTTGCTGTCGTTACTAGTTATTTACTGACTGTTTGTGTTGTTAGATATCAAAGTGCTGAACTGTCATTACCTGTGAATTGTTGTCTATTTACATTGGTAATCTGCGCAAGGACTATTGTTTCCTGTACCTGTGCTACGTGTTTTCCTGCATATTTGTAAATAAACCTTCATTCTCCATTATCCTGCGTGTTGGACTGTTTACACCATACACCACAGAGAGACCTTTTGCTACAATATGTTTTCATTTTCTCATGTTCAGAACCTGCAACAGAAGTAACTGATACTACGACATACCCTACACATTTCGCTCTTTATTATTCCTTACATAATTATTTTTATTTATTCCATTAATAACTTACTGATAAGTGATATAGCAATGGCAAAAATTAATTTTATCATAATGCTTAAAGTCATTTCAAAGTGAAATTATGGTAGTACTTAGCTCAGTAAGAACTATTCCCCTCTCTTACGCTCGATATCCGCTGACAAAATATCTATCGTTGTCCTTCTAATCACAAAGCCGCGGTGACAGTAATGCAACAATAAGAATAATACAACAACGAAGAGTAATAAACAGTTACAAACAGTGGCGACTTGTCAACTCAGAAACAAACAGTGAAACAAGCAAGAAAAAACATAAGTACAACCCCCCTCAAGATATTGTATTTAAAATTGAATTTTTAAAAAGCAGTTTTAGTTCTAAATAGCCCAAAGTTTTTAATTGTTATTATCTGAATTGTAGTTTAGAAAATTATCGATGTATTATTTTCTATGAGTGATTTCTAATAAAAGAAAACGAGTGCTTATTAAAGCAGATGAGTCTCCGTCGAGCAACATGAAAGGGAAACCATAACCAAACAACAGAGAACGAGAAACAAGCGAAGGAAAATAAATCATGAGAGCGAAGGGCATTCTGGGTGGCAGGGAGAAAAAGAAGCATCACACCGTTGGCCTTGCACCAAAGGACTGTAGACTTTGCAGCCCAAGCAACTGTCAAACTCAATGAGGGGAAATGTTGATTTCGTCTTCCGAAGCGTCGCTTCAGTGAGCGAATTTTGATGCTCACGAGAGCTGTTCATGGGCAGCTTGAGCTTGTGTATTTTCTTCTTATTGATGAATTTTCTGTCTTCATTTTCGCTTTTCTTTTCCTATATCTAGTTACCCACCGAACTTTTCAATGAGGAAAAATAACCTCACAGGACTAAAAAAGAACTTTAAAAAAACCTGAAAAATAAACTTTAAAAATAATTTCAGGGAGTGCTGCAGCTGTGTAGCTCTAATGGGCGGGCCGCCATTGGTTACATATAACGCATTGTGTTACTGATTCCGCGACGAAATTCGCTCAATAACCATCAATAATGTGGTCGGTAACGCTTAGAAAACATGCCCATTAAACGATATGGGGCCGTCGGAAGAGGGAAATAGCAGGGTCGAGATCTGATTTCACCAAAAATTCACTGTGTGAACGCGTAATGCTATCAGCTTTATTTTTATTATTTTAATTAAAGAATTATTCAGTCTTATAACTGCAATGCAAAATATTTCAATCCAGTTTTTGAATTAAATATTGTTGATATAAAATAATAAATGCTGTTGTCAGGTGGAAAATTTTCTACAGCGGAAAATTTTCTTTTGCGGAGTATAAGTCAGCGACTCATGAGATCCCATTAAGCTCATAATGTTTGTTGGATAAATCTGTTGTTAAAGGGATTTACTGCTGAGTCTTAGCAAAAGAAGTTCGTTTCAACTCTTCCAAATAGTAAACTATCCAGCGTCTGTTTTCCAATGAAATGCCTAACGATCCTATTAAATGACTTGGAATTTCAGTTTGCATTTTTATGGAGCAAGAGCCAGAATTGACGAGGTTGCGCCAAGAAATATGGTATGAATATCCCCGTAAAAATTCAAGAAAAAGTCAAATTATATTTCCTCATCCTAAAAAAGTAAAAAAAAATGGATTTACGACTGAAAGAACAACTGAGCAAAAACGTGAAGCGCGATAAAAACTGAAAATCTTGACTAGGAAATTAATCTAAGAAAACCTTTTTCCAAAAGTTTTGAAACAATTATGTTTATGTAAAATAGATAAAGTTAATGACTCGTAAAAATTGAAAAAATATTAAATTAAGATTCACACGTTAATTAGACTAGTACCTTATGTTGAAGACACACTAGATCTGTCTGAGGACTAACCTTGTCATTTGAACCCTGATCTGATGACAAGGACGACGCCTGAACCAGGACTTCACACCATCACACCAGCGGGAAGGGCAAGTACTTTATATTTCAATATAAATAGCGAAGAATTCATTTTAAAATTTTCAAAATTTCACCTTGCCTAAAACACACTTTCTTCAGTGTTAATTAATCGAAACGTGCATAGTATAGCATATGTAACATGATTGATGTAGTTGTTATAGAATGGAATATCAAGGGAAATAATTGAATTAAATACCTACTTTTTCTAGATTTTTTCCATTATTTTTTCTTGTGTTGCATATTGCACATATGATTTGACTGCAAAAAGCAAAATTCGTATACTGTAGAGCTCAGAAAATAAAAAAAAATTGTGATTCGACGCACTTAAACCATTTACTTCTGTTATTATCATTTATAATATAATCGTGGTCCCAAGTCGCTCACGCTCCGGAAATTGGGAGTGGCTACAGGCCAATAGCACCCGCAGCGTGGAGAGGCTCGCCCAGAGAGTTTCGGGAACGGGGGGAAGTTCTTAGAATTAGGAGAGTGGCTCAGAGTCTTTACGGGTTTTGAGAAGGGAAGTTAATTTTCCTCATTGAAAGAGCGTTCACGTATTTTAAGTTCTCTTTATTCCACTGGTCTTTACGATATTTTCTTCTTATTACGTTCTTAATTTTTGAATGGAATATTTAAGAGGAAAGTTATCTTAGATTTAGTGATTACTTTTGATTTGAGTGTTGGTAAACAGTATGGATAGAGAAGATCCCACTGCAAGGAAACGAAGGTTAGCAAGGGAGATATTTGCACGATGACGAGAGACATTAAACAGGAGGCATGCTGCAGATAAAGAATACCATCGTAGAAGAAGAGAAGGAAAAACTAAAGAAGAAAGGCAAAAAGGTCTTGCATTTTTTTCAGAATACCGTGAACGTATTCATTTACTGCCAGTTGATTCATTAGTTCTGTTTCTCATGCTTTTTTTATTTCTAAAGAACTCTAACAATCTACATGAGATTTTCATCAACAGCTTTCGTTAGTAAATCTGTGACACTCAAATATGAAATTTTGTTGGCAAGCTAAAAGCCCGTCTCAGACGGACACAAATCTTCTAGTACAAGGATAAATGAAAAACTTTGTGCATTACTGTATGAAAAACTGTGTAAATTATTCTACTCAAATGCATCATCTGTAGTAAATTTATGCTTTTCTAATGATGCTTTTCAGAACGGGCCTTGGGGCTACATCTACCAAATTCGATGCACTGAAACTTTCGATGATAGTAATGTGCAATACGGATAATTTGTTTCCTTAATTTTAATTAGATTTTTTATTAATTAGATGTTAACTGAAATGTTAATGTTTTTGGCACATACTGCTGTACCGAGACAATTTTTCCCTATTGAAAAATTCAGTAAATTAACATTTCATTGATTCAGGAACAAAATAAATGTATCTAAACATATACTGTTCAATATCTAGATAAATTGAATTTCCTTTTATTGAATTCTAGCAATCTTTCCTTTTGAAAATCAGATGACGTTTCATTAAAATTTTCTACGGCAATTCTTTGGTATGGCCACCTGATGCTAAACTCTGCATCTGTTACTTAAAATTCCATCATGCATGATAAAAAGGCTATGAAATGAATTATCAATGACTTTCTAATGAAACTTCTCCGAGGATGACACGAGTTTTCTCACAGTGAGTGATCAGTCAATGTCACGGGGCAAACAACATCCTGAACACGGTGTGCCTTCGTTTCCGAATATCACGGTGGAACCTATCAAAAGTGTCACAACGTTCATCGATTTCCACAGATAACGCATCCTTGTTGACACCTGAAGAACTTAAAGAGACCGACAAAGCGCACGGAAAGATTATTAAGTGAACGAGAATGACACGTTTTTTCAATTTGTGTGTAGATTTTATTCACCGTACAGACTCAAATCGTTTTTATAATGAAACTAACTGCCTTTCAGCCTCTTTCAGCGCACATTAAACTTTTTTTCATTAGTTCTTCTTCGAGCGGAGAGAAATTTCATGACCTCTTTCCTATCCTTTTGGCGTGTCCCCAAAGTTGAAACGTTAATCGGAAAATGAAACATTAGTTAGTGATAACTAATAAGAAAATTTAATAAAATTAAAAATTTGAATTGAATATTTTTAGTCAAGACTGTTTCCTTAACTATTTTTACTGATCAGTGTTGATGAGTATGAAAGAAAAAGGCCCTTTACGAAATTTTGAACTATGTGATCCAGTTTCGGGTCTCTGTCAACAGTTTAAGAAACCCTGCTATATTCCAATATTTTCATATGCTACCCACCAGTGACTTCGTGGGTTAAGATATGACACAGCTCAGTATAGTGAATCGGTGGGAGACGGTTATGGGTTCTCTACTTAGTCTGTTCTTACAATTAACAGTATTCAAATTTGGTATAGCGATAAGGACTTTGCTCGCTGCCGTCGGGCTGGTTCCTGAAAATTCTCCTCTAAATGAAACACAAATGTGGGTCTGTTGCTGCAGAAAATCCTTCAGGGGGCAACCAACTTTCATATACTGCAGCTGAGTCAGAATACTATTCCAGACGCTGCCTAGGTCTCCAAGGTCGCTTGTCTAACAGAAGATGCCACTCTTCGTATTTATTATGAATTCTTGACTAGATATGCTAGACCAAGAAAGACTAGAACCACCACTACTTGTAAGTAGTAGCAATAGTCACGTCGGTTATATCCGGAAAATGCAAACCAGGCGTCCATTTTAAATTAATAACAGTTCTAAAACCTTTATAAATAACAAATTGAATGAACGGGCTAGAAGTGTCACCATTTGTTTTTATTAACTGTATATCCAAACATATCCATTGTTTTAATCTTTTATAAATAAAAGAATCTTACTAAAATCGGAAAAAAGATCGGCTCTTTAAACACTTTTGCTCAATGGCTATATATAAATTAAGGAAACAGCATATAATGCAGCAAGGAGAGCTGTATTTTCTAGTTAATTAAGAGTAATTTTTAAAAGATTAAAAGTTTACTTAATTATCTATATTGTTTTATATCTGCGATTAAATCACTCCTCCAATGTTATATAATTTTTGGTATTACTTGTAAAAAAAGCTGGCGTTTTGATCCATCAAACCTCAAATATGTACTTTTCTCAAAATATTTCATCAATTTCAGCCGCTGAAGCAATGAAACCATATTCATATTATTCTCAAAATTAGGTTACTGCACGTCTATTTTCACCAATATGTATTTTTGTTTAATTTCATTGACATTACAATCCTTAATCACAAAATATTTAAAACGTAATAACAATATTTCTGATTTTCTTGTAGAAGCCAAATCTGTGCAGTTACGCAAAGATGCGCTTTTCGTTCCAGGAATACAACTAGTAGAAATCTGAGCAAAAGAAAACTTGGTAATGAGGTTTAGATATTGGTTGATGGGTGGATGAATTTCAGAGATTCATTTCGATGGGTTTGATGGTCACCATTTCATCAGACATTTGACAACATGAGGGATTTTGAAAATTATTCGTAGAGTTAGAGAGAAAATTTGGTTAACAACTTCGGAACAAAGTACATGCCCACCTAAATTGTAATGTGTATCCTATGTGATAACCTGAATGTTTCGGTTATTCATTGTTAATCGTCTGTCTTTAAACTTTTGTTTTAGTGTTTAGTGTTCTGACAACAATCCGTTTGGCTTCGTGTCCGTGATGTTGATGTTCGTGCTATGTGTGCTATGTATCTATGTTCACTTAATGTAAAATAAAGGTGCTGTTTGTTAAAGAAGAGAGTGATTTACTGAACCACACTTTAATATGAAGATATTTGAGAATATACACGGAAATTTGCTGAATCCAACTATAATTCTTTTATTATTTTAATTAGATTAGTTGTCATAAAAAATGGCCATTTACAAAATTATCAGCGTAAAAGGATTCAATTGTTCAAAAGAATATCTAGTTATAAGTTATGTTTTTAATAGATTTATATTAACATTTTTTCTTTAACGAAAACATTTTTTCCTTGAAACTGTTTACTCAAGAACTATGTGCTCAATAACTTAAAAAGCAATTTATCTAGTTTGATGATAAATATGTTACGCCTACAGAATCATTTCGCTCTTAGAATATAAAATTGGCAAATTTTTCTTTGAAATGAAATTTCATTTCTTAACAGCTATAATTTATCAAGATAAGAATGCATTTCTTTTCCAAATAATTTTGTTCTTTTATTCAAGAAGAATTATATTTTTTTCAACAAAGAAAAAAATTCTTACGTTGCATATACTAAGTGACACCATATCGGAGAAACCTTCATCCCACTAGATGCCAACACCCCAAATAATTAGGGATGATTACAACAGTAGAATATTTTTCAACCTAAATTCCAATACATGTCACCGAATTCTCTTCGAAATTTCCATAGAATCCCCACCTACGCACCATTCAACCCTGCTTTCCCAACCGATAAATAAATAAAGTGACGAACACAAAGACCCTCGCACCTCCCTTATAGGTTAGGAGGCGACAATTCGTCGCATAAAAGTGAAGTTTTTATCGGATACTATCTCTCTTGTTGTTCCCGTGGCGAATTTATTTTTTGTGAGTGTTTTTTAACTTTGCAGACATGGTGTGGCATGGTTGACTAATCGTTTGGTGAAAATTAACACCCGGTCTCGTCTTGTGATCGTCTGTATTAAAATTGGAATCTTTTGGCGGGAGTGGTTAGACAACTAGCGAGCTGTCAGGAAGATTAAGAATACATTACCATCGATTTTTCATTCATCCACTTTCGATAGGGTCGATTTTATGAATGGGGTATTGAATTAATTTCAGTTTAAAAGTGAATTCAAAAGAGTTTTTTGGTGTGGGCTGGAATAAATAAGTAAGTGGACTGAAGTGAAATGATAAATGGTTGGAAAGTTCTGGGTGTTATTGAAATTGTTTCCGAGTATCACAATATTGATTTTTTTCACAGTTTGCCATTTTTTTGTCATTTTCATTGGTATTTGTTTATAATTGAATATTATATTTCATAAACTGGAGATTCATCATTGCACAAGAGGATATCTAATCTTAAAAAAAGCATCAGCATCTATCCATTTAGAGATTTCTTGAGATGAAATCCCATTTTTGAAATATCTATTGATGGCAATATCATAACTTATACATCTCAAAAAATTCTGAGTGAGAAGGAAAATAATTGTTTATATCCTTTTGCATGTGTTTTAAGTATTATTTATATACTTTTTTCAAATACTGTCTCATTTTATTTGCAAACTGTTTTAACTTTATATAAAGCCCTAATCGGGCCGTTAATATTTACTTTCATTTTTGCGCGAATTATAATGTTGAAGAGCCCTGAAAATTAGCGAGTATTTGACATTTAGTATAATAAGCTTTGACGATTTCTCGCCAAATAGCAAATTGAGATAACTGTTTTCAATTTGGCATCTTTTCTTGCAGATTTCTTCAAGAATTTTCTTGAAGATTCTTGCAAATATAAAGGATTATATCATAATAGAAATTGAAAGGTAACTGACGATTACTCTTCGTACAACCGGAAATTTAAGATAATTGCCGGGATCTGATGAATATTTTTACTTTGATCATTAATATTTTGTTGTCACTTGTTGTTTACATTCTAATTTCACACTGAAGAATTTTTTCGATTGTATCAAAGAAAAAAAAGACAACGGCAAATAATTTGAGATAATTATTCTGTTCATTGTTTCTATGTTCTACTTACTTACTGTTTTCACAAGTATTAAGAAAGTTTTCACAATTAATGTAAATTATGTGATATCCATGTCGTTCAGATATTAATCCCGATAACGAATGAGTGGACATTTTTTAGCTACGAAATTTTAAACTACATTCGTGTATTTGCTATATCAAATGATGTGTTTTCTATGTAATAAAAGAAAAACTGGACTTTTCACTTGTTCCTACTGGTGCAAATATTGTTACATTTTATAGTAATGCATTTACATCACAATTTATGGTGCTTAAAATAACATGTTCTCATATAAAACATGTAACTCATATAAAATAATGCTAAACAACATAAAAATACAAAAGTACTGAATAAAACAGTTTATGGCATTTTTAAGAGATAAAAGATATAAAAGAAAATATATGATCATCTATCTTCATCGAAAATACAGAAGATAATGAATAATTCACTCAACCCGACGGAATTCCTTTTTTCACCCATTAAATCAGGACAAAACATCCAGACACAATAAAAATTATCTCCTTTCAAATGTTGTTTGACTTACATTGCTACAAATTATCGCAATTTTTATTCCACCGATAAGTACATAAAGAACTCATCCTTTGCAAAAGCAAACAAAATATTGCATAACTAACACCAGTCTTCATTCTGTGGTAGATTTCAGGATAAAAATGAACGCAAAGACAGAGAAATACATTTTGGACCATCCTCAAACCGTCCGAAATATCAAATCAAAAAGCATTAGAGCATTTCTTTTCATGAGGAGGGATGATAAGTCGTAAAAGAAAGTATCCACCCGTCTTTGACAAAGTCGCTATCATTATGAAGTTGGTATAAAGCAAGCAATGATCACTAAAAAGAACTTCCAAGATTTTTCCGTCATCAATTCCTCCCACGTTCTTCGGGAGAGAAGGGATATTTTGTGACGTGTACTGCAGAGCAAAAAAGATTAAGGGAGAAATATAAAAAAGAACATTTCGATAGAATAAGTCCTTAAAATGGTGTTAGCCCATCAAAAGAAGCATGTCGTC
>BGPR01000067.1:1691381-1718616 GCA_013235015.1 Araneus ventricosus
GGTTTTCTATTAAATAAGTCCACTTAAGATGATGCACACTGAATTGATAGAATAAAAGTCTCATATATAATCTGACAGGAAAGTTGCTTCGCTAAGGGATAAAAGATTTTCTGTTTCCTAAGTAAATATTTTTCCTGCTTCTTCAGCAATCGCATAAAATGGCTATTATTTTCTGATTTTTTGTAGGGTATTTCAGAATCCAAAATATTATTAAACTTTCCTTCTTAATAATACCGAATTTTCATTTATTTATAACTTTGCTTGAGTATATTTTATTCTAATTAGCTTATTATATTTTTTCTTTGGAAAGACATTCATCGTTGTTCAAGTGAATATTTCCCTGAAGAAAAATATTGTTTAAAGTGAAAATGTTAAAAGAAATGCAGTGATGCAGTTAAATTAAATGCAGTAATACCACGATTTTCGTTGATAACCCAACCGAAAACAAGCAGCGAGATCCATAACCGATGAAAACCGAAGGAATTGTTTCCATATGAATAAATGTAAATCTAATAAAATCGCTCTAGACATTACAAAATCCATACCAAAAGCGCATTTAATAGAGAATATAGTATTTATCACTAAAAACAATAACAAATTAATATAAAATGTGTATAAAAGACTAATGTAAAGAATAATTAAACATTCAACATGGCATTTACATTTTTATACCTTTTTGAAGACTCTTCTTGGAGCATGGGAGTCGGCGAGAAGGGTATAGAGAGGTGGAGATATTATTAATTGGAAGGGTAATCCCCCTCCATAAGGATCTTAGGTATCAAGGCACTAGCTGGGCCCACTTTCCTTCTTGGTATTTTGGCACTAGGACCAGCTTTAGAATCAGTGGACTCATATCGCACAAGAAAGCTCTCCAAAGAGGTCTGTTTCTTCAATGAAATCCGAGGCAAGCCGACAAAAACTGTGACCGGCAATAACTGAAGTCAACGAAATATGAGGTATTATTGTACATAACTTAACGTATGAAATTTTTTCATTTACTTTCGTTAATTTTTATAGAATATTATAGTTTATTAAATAGCTGCCCAATTTCCATTTCAAATGTTAAATTAGAAAGGCTAGCTCTCGTTGTAATTTTCCATAAGTGTATCTTGCAATACATATTGTACAAACCATTTCCCAAGTGCATCGCAAATATGTATAAAGTTTAATGTAATGGAACAATTACTCGCGTAGATAATGAGTTGAAATTTCGCAAAGCAATATTGAATTACCTTCTCCATCTATTTTTGCTAAAATTTATTTATTTTTAAAAATTATTAGTTTACAAGAAAACTGCTTCATAATATTACACCAAAAATATTCTAATTAAATAGATGTGTTATTTTTCTAGATATGAATACAAGTCTATAATTTATTTAACATTAGAAACTCGAAAAGTTATTTGCTCATATTTTGGAAACTAATGTATCTAAAATAATGAATTTTTTGAGATAACAATAATGGGTTTCACTTCTGGAAACTTTAAAGTTAGTATATATTTCAACATGTAGATGGTCCCTCAGGACTTTTAGTCGTCTAGACCCTTCAAGTACCATATTTCCTTCCAAATGGGGTTTGTTTATGTGTATAACGATCAGGGCTAGAGTAATTATTAGCGACTTGTTTTCTTTCTCCGATTGTACGTAGCCAAAGAGCACCTGCGGCTCATGAAAGGCAAGTTGCCGGCCCCTCATGTACCTATCAATTACCTACAATGGCCCAACTTACCCAAAATATAACATGAAGGGACCATTGCGGAGATAACAGCTCCATCAGCAAGCGAGAGGACCACTAGGTCAGCCCAGCCCCAACGGGCAGGGATTTATTGTGATCAAACTTGGTTATAGGCATTAGCCTGAACAAGAGCAATACATTAATTACATTGAGTATCAAGAGTACAACTTCTCGACCCACACCAGTAGTGAGAAAGAGTGATATTCACCCACTTAGTGTGGGGAGTTCTTACATACAAAGTTCTCTTTGTTACTAAGAAATATTCTATTACATAAAAATAAAAGGAAAGCAGCTAAATAATGATAAAGGCAAAAAAAATAACGCCACTAGCAATCGGGACCCTAAGTTTAAGAAGCCTTGTCCTAAACCAAACATATCCTCTCTAATATCGATTTTGATTCCCCATCTTCAAGTGGCCACTGATCCTAACTGAACCCAATACCATCCCTTCCGGACCACACTGCATTCTTCGCTGCAGAAGAAGCCTGCTCTCCTCCTCAATCTTTCGCATTCCGAGGGAGTGATAACTGCGCCTTGACAGAACTTTAATACTCATCGGTCCATCATTCCTCCCACTGCCCAGGAATTTGGATCCCGAGCACGTCACGACGCGTCATTCATCAACCCGTGACGTCATAACTAGGAGGCCGACCGAGTCCTCTTCCAGAGATTTATTCGTCCACCCCACTACTTGTCCATAATCTCCTTGTGAAGACGATCCCTTCCTTGAAAAATCTTTTCTATTCCACTGAGGGATTATATTTCAGTCCAGCGTGCATGATGAGGCCATTGGTGTGGAGAGTGGAAATGAATAGCCCGGGTGGACAGAGGTTTCAGTCAGTGGGTGCTTTTTTTATTTCTTTGTTGGGGTATTGGGTATTCAGGATGACCCTAACTTCTTGTGGGGGTGATGTGATAGATGGTCTTACAACAGAGAAGACCGGACAAAAGAATGAGATAAATTACGCAGGCTTCTTCGTGTATTGTCAGAAAGGAAAAACTTCTGAGAAACTGGTCAAGTAAGTGCATTAGAAAAAAAAGCTTTAAAATGTAAATTCGGGAACAGACAGATTTATACTTTCACCAGAAATTATAACCACAGCTTAATGATTCAGAATAATAATGAATATTTTCAGATAAGAATCATAACATTTATCTTTTTTTTTTATCAGGGGAAAATAGGGAGGCTTGAACCTAGATGATTTTATCAAGTTGTGAGACAGTTCGTAATTTGTGATTGCCAGTGACGAATCTAGGATTCCGGTCTGGGGGGGCGCCCGGAGGTCATAAAAACTTTGTATCGTCGTGATGAATATCACTCTTCAAGGCTAAAGTAAACCAAAACTTTTTACTCACCTGACAATAAGAATCATAAAGAACAATACAATACTTTCGATAATTTAATAAAAATTACAATGAAATAACTAGCCAAAAAATGTCTTCGACCGCGTCAATGCTACAAGTACAAAGTGGAATGACTACAAAAGTAGCAAAACTTTCGAGCCTTTCAAGCTAGAAACCAGCGTTGGAACGTTTTTATTATATTTTTAAAGAGAGAAATTGAGAAAAAACAGTTGTAATGATTTTAAATTAAATCAAGAATTCTGGCTTGGCTCTGGGGGTGGAGCTGTATCCCGATACCCCCCAGGATTCGCCACTGGTGATTGCTATCCCTGTTTAGCCTTCCGTGGTATGGGGTATGGAGAGGGATTTCCCTTCCAATCTTAAAAGACATTGTAGTGGTGTGCAGGTAAATTAAGTTTTGGGAACCCCAAAGTAAATTTTCCACTTTTTATTCCGCCTGGGATTTGAAGTTTACTCTTAAAAGTATCGTGAATTAAAATATTTCTAAATTTTAAGCATTCTTCAAGCTATAATTTGATATACGGCTGTGCAATATCTTAATTCTAATCTTTAGATTATTTAGAAAAAGTCAAGTTAGGGGTATTTGACCCTAACTAAACCCTTGTTAGGATCACCTTTCTGATGCCGGTTTCTGGTTTATTGCCAATATAGCATCTTAAATAATCAGTATGGATAGTTGTACAGACAAATTGCAAGCTGGAAATGTCTCAGACCCTAAAACAACCTTTCCCCTCAGACAAATTTTCGAATAAAATTTGAGAATTCTTTTTTTATAAGTTTAAGTATTTCAGTCATTTCTTAGAAAGATTTAATTAGTAAATTTTTACTATCAGCAAACATGTTGGTGAGGAAACTGAATAGTTTGTGTCCAAAAAAGATAAAAATATTTATGAAAGTAGATATATTAGTTAACTTCCTAATAACCACTTGTATAATTGGAGTTTTCTGAAAGAATTCAATAGTTGATTTATAAAATGGGTGCCAAACTAGAAAATATGAAATTTAGCTACTTATCCATCTTATAAAGATTTCAAATGCATTCTAAGCTCTTCAGGGCGAATTATTTAGAAAAAATAAATAGTATAATTTTTCACTTAATTAAATTTTAATCATAATATATCGGAAGTCATTCAGTGAGCTAGATAAAATTGAACTTATCGAACAAAATTTTTATCTAACAGACTTCATTATTTTTCACTGTTTTTTTATTTATATTTTGAATTAAAAGAAAACTGAACCTCCACGTATGTGTTATTGTCCTTAAAGACGTTAAATATTACTTTTCTTAGATCAAGTGAATTCAGTTATATTCAGATATACTACATGTCCAAGAAACAGCATTTTGAAAAAAAGAGAATTAAAAATGATAGTTCTATCAAATGGTCTGCAAATCGTAAGGCTTGGAAAAACAAATCTCAATGCGATAATTTTGATGGACGTCACTTGATTATAACTTTCAGAGGTACGTGTGTACAGTAAAATAATGTTAACCTGCTTTCAAACGAAGGTATGGGTGAACCAAAAGGCATTTTGGCATATAATCTGAAATCTGTGCAATCTAAATTTGATTTTTTTAAATTTTTATCTTTTGAAAGTGCTTAATCGCAAATGTTTAGAAACCATTTTCAATGAAAACTCAAAAAATATGCTCTATTATATGTTCTATATATCTGAGAGTATTAAATTACTGAAATAAATGGATAGTTCGGAAAGTGGATCAAAACCATGTTTTGTCCGTTTTGCACTACCAGTAACAGGATAGTGTAGAAATATTATATTTTTGTGAATTAAGGATTCAAGTCCATAGTTCAATTTGTATCCACCAGGAAACAAGAACAGTCCAGTTTTATTTTAAATGCAGGAATCAAATTTCAGATCCCTTTTCTCAGATATGAACATCACGGACTTGATCCACTTTAATTCCGAGCTTTCCAAATAGCAGTCAATGTTCTCATCAAAGTGACATCAAATTTAAATTTCGCATGTTACCATGCCAAGGAGAAAATCATTACAAATCAAGTACCAAACAAAATTAATCAGCATTAGGTAACTCCTATAAATTTCCGCTCCTCACCCAACGCGTTTCAGTGGAATGTTCAAATCTCCACCTCCTTCCCTTCCTCCTGAAAGACAGAAAATCCCCGACATAAAAGCCGGAGCACCCCGACAGAGATTCCTCCCAACACCACCAAACGAAGAGAGCGAAGCGGAACCGTGTCTCCCCCTCATAAATATAAGCCCGCATTAGCTGTCAGACGATAAGAAGAGGGCCTTGTCTTAGGCTAGTGGGGCCTGAATGCCTCCCACGGATAAAACAGGGCCCCGAACAATGGACACGTCTTTTATCTGAGACCGCGTTTCCAGATCCGTGCACATGAACAGTTCGTAATGATATTGAGCGTTCTGTTGCGTAGCGCTTATTTTGAGAGGGGTGTTTGAAAGATGTATCGTCAGCTCAGCAGGGACCTTACTCCAAAGGAAGATGGGTAATTTGTAGTTTTATTTCACGAGAAAGTAAGCATTTGAGAATTAATCTGAAAATGTTTCTCTGATAATGATAGATGCTCTTACTTCATAGTCTTTTCAATGTTGAAAAGAAATTACATGAGTTTTAAAAAGAAAACAAAATATCAAAGAAATATTTTAAAATCGAAAAGAAATTCCACGAGTTTTATGGAGAAAACAAGCTTTTTTTTCAAAGCTTGTTTTCTCGTAAGTAAAAAAAAAAAGAATTTCTCGTTGTAAAGAAATAAGAAACATATGACAAAATTTCTACAGAATTTTGTTCTAAAAATAAATTCCAAAAGCTTAAAATAACTATGAGTGTGAGAAAGAAATTATGTCGTGTAATCAAGCACTGACAAAAAAAATAATAAACAGTTTTATCCCTCGGTTTTCTCACCTTCTTCCATATAAGGATACCACTAACATCTGTGGTCATCATTAAAAAAAAGATTGTGTCTATCTTTTATGCAACTAAACATTCCAGATTGGAATAAATAAAAATTCCCTGAAAGTATCTAATATTGCCTTTCCCACTGACAATTTGAAACATGCTGGATTTCTTTCTTTCTTTTCATTTCATGCAATTCAGAAAACTGGCACACTCTCACTTATCAATCTTCTTTCTCTTTTTCCTAACATGAATATATTTTTTGCTTATTTTGTCAAATTTAAATAACTTCAAGGCCTTCTTAAGCTGCATTTAGTATAAATCAGTGGGCGATATACGAATAATTGTACTTTATTTGTACACGATATATGTAATAAAGTAATTCAGTTAACATTATCTTCGAAGCAAGAAGGAACACTGAGGATTATTATGGAATATGCCAAACTCTTCTGAGCCTTTATCTCTATAAAAAAAACTAAATTTGAGTTAGCATTAATTCCCCGCAATTCCTGGCAAGAAAGTATCTTGTCAGGAATACAGTCTAGAATTATCGTAATTCATCAAATCCAAAATCACACTTTGCAATCATAATCCACAACAAAAATTATTTAAATTCAAAACATTTAACTAACTCTTAAACATTCAGAACTCCAATAAGCTCCAAAATCAAATAAAAATAACTGAAATTTGGAGTGTCTGAAGCATGCACACAACATTCCCCTCATTGTTTCTCTGACTGCCATGTTTGGGGTTTCATGTTTGTTTGTTTGGACAAAAAGAAGGGCTGACGAATGATGTACAGAGTCCCAGAACTCTCAGGATGCTGGCAATTCACTTCAGATTCGCCCTTCACTAAAGTTCGAGTTCTTTCCGGTAACCCCTCCCTTCATAGCAATCAGGGTAGCCGATAGTTATACCTGGTAAGAGAACAGGAGTTGATATGTGTGTATGTGGGGGGAGAAGAACTGTCAATATAAAAATGTTATGAGAAGTTGGATTAGTGAAGAGTTAACCACTAGAATGGCTGGACATTTAAATTATTCTTCGTGCAAGTGACAATCCTTACCTTGACGGATAAAGCTCAATAATCTGAATTACTACGTGAAATATTTAAACGCAATGCGGACTGATTAAAAGGATGGCTTCTTTGGTATATACAGGTGTCCACTCTAACCGTGGTCCAATAAGGAATACCTAAACCGTTAGAGATGGACATGCACTTCTAATTAGAAAAATACTTTAAATGACGTAAATAATTATATTTTATGTTGTTAGAGTCAATAAATGTACTCCTTAAAAATCACGAAATTTAAATCTTTACACACTTTTCCTTGCTGTTAGTCAGTCATATTTAGTAAAATATACTAATATTTTAAACAAAAAAGTTCCACTCTTTTACGACTAAAACTCACCGAGTTATGAAGCTTGGAATTTCATTATTTTAAGCCAATCAACAGCCACTTCGAGCAAGAGCTGTACGCTGATTGGCGGATACACCTATAACTAAACATTGCAATGTTCTAAAGTCGTCTAAATTAGTGTGATATTCAAAGGTTCGTAATTTGGTTAGTTTTATTCGCAGAAGAAGAGGACTTTTTTGTTTAAAATATTAGCGTGTCAAGAATATTTTATTAAATATGACTAATAAAACAAGGGGATTGTATAAAAATTTAGACTTTGAATTTTTTCGGCAGTACGTTTATTGACTCAAACCACATAAAATATAATTCTTTACGACATTTAAAGCACTTTCCCAACTGGAAGTTCCCTAACTCTAACAAAAATCTATTTGTATTCGTTGTCTCTACTCCCTGATATTAAATTTAATCAAGTTTGTAACCGCACTGCTTTTAGAGCTCGCCACCTAGCGGCCGTTTGAAGAGACAGACTGTTCAAGTTCTGGAGTCATCGAGTAAACGTGGTGTTCTGCCGCGAATAATTATATATTTTATATATCCTGAAATGTTTTGTCCTTAATTGTTTGTCCCTATATGTTATGTCCTTATATGTTTAATTAAAAATATTTAAATCAATTAAACTTCTTTTCTTTAACGTCTACTGTTATCCCTAGCAGGAATTAAATTATGGCGCCCAAATGGTTACGCGTTCATATTTAACGTCTTTATTAAATAAAACTTCGTATATATTTTTCTATTAAAACTACCTCCCTTTATTAATGACTTTTGATTAATTGAACTCGTGTGGCGTTAATTGAATAATTTACCAAAGTTGGAACCTGTGTTATGCTTGAAATATGCTATCAACTTCCATAAGTCAAATGCACAACTCAAACAGATCAGCACTCATTTAATGTATCCTTTCATTACATACTGTCACTATTACTTGCAAATAAAAGGGCACATCCACGTCAAAGCTAAGAATGAGGTTTAATTTATGAAGAAAATCAAAGCATAACCTGATAATTGTTCCAATCTGATTATTCAGATTTAATAGAAAGCTAAGTTTGTACCGGATATCTACCGAGATATTTAAAAAGTTCTACTAATTAATGGAATAAAACCAAGAATGTATCAGTAATGACTTGAAATAGTTAGTTTGATCCATGTCCAGCGCGCGTAAGACTATTTTGAGACCGATTTCATAACTTAAAAACCAGCAGCTACTGAATTAAATAAGGAATGAAAGTCGTATAAAGTAGCATTTTAATACATACTCCCAAATATCACTTAACCAATAGCTATCATTACTTGTTACTACCTAAATTTAACATCAAAATTATTATAATAAAACATTTTTAGAATTTCTAAAGTATTATGATTTTTATAGACTCTAAGATCGAATTTAAGCTTCATTTCATTACATCTCATTTCATAAAAATTAACTTTCTTTAAATTAATGGTCATTAAGACAGCTGCCTTAATATGCATAAATAAAATCTTAATTGCTACAACGGATGTAAGTTAATGAAATTTCTAGCTAACTAAGGTTTTTAATTATCATTTTAAGTTACATAACGATGCATTGTTATCAGCTTAATTGCTAGTTAAAGAAAAATCATGTGTAATTTAAACAACACATTTAAAATATAATGATACAGTAGAAATATTCTATTGAAAAGACCATAACAGAAAGAAAGATAAAATCCATCGAAGGATAAAAATTATATCACAGACGATAATTTGAAAATAAAGGAGAAACTTTATAATAGATGTGTTTCAATAAAAAGAAAAGAAGTGAAAAAGAGAATATCGTGTGCTCATTTTCGGCAGCTGTCGAAAAATCGATGTTGATTACCAAGCTGCCACCGAAAATAATCGAAGGCAGACGATTTCTTTCTCCCATTTATTTTTTTATTTTTTATTTCCTCTCGCTGTTTTATTTTCGTTCGAATTTTATATTCAGAAAATAGAAAAATAAATTGAAGTTTTTTTTGCTACTGTTCTTGTATATATTTTCCCTCGGACAGATTTAAGTTTTATTACTAGCAATTAACAGCATGTGTGAAGACACTCATTTTCAATGAATAAGGTACTTTTTCTATTCTATTATTTATAGATTTTTAGATGGGCAACAATACAAAAAGAAGAAAATTTTAAAACAACAACTTTAAAAGTTCTTTTTTATATTACTTGGTAATTTTTTAGTTGTTTAATAGATAAACTAACCATAAATCTTCTGTCTTATATCTAATGATTATGCCTTAAAATTATTCTTTATTGACTTTGCAAGAATGGCTACATTTTGTTGGAGAAAAGCTCCAATGTTTTTTTATTTATTTATTTATTTTTTGACATTATTAGGTCCTTATATTAAACTTATTCTCTGAGCAAGGATTGTAATGTTCAATACATCTGGCTTGGAATATCCTTGGTTATGATTCGTTTGCTATCATAATAGGATGGAATAAATCCAACGATGTTCCTTGCTGACAAGTCAACTGATAACTCAAGACTCTTCGAAATTGCCTTTTGTTGTTGTTGAGATTGGTTCCCCAAGTATCAGCAGTTATATATATATATAATAGAAAAACAATAGAAACAATAAAATAAAATAACAAACTTTCATATCAAATTCGAAAAGATATGAAAAAACGAATTGAAAGCAAATCCGAGTAAAGATAAAAATGCGAATAGTATCAGATGGGAAAAAGTATACCACATACGCAATGAGTGCGCTAAAAGCTACAATTCGAAAAGCGCTGTGATAGATAGAGTATAAATCGTAAAATGATAGAGTATAAATCGTAAAATGAAAAACACAATTAAAGCACAATAAAGTTTCTTCAGGGGATGAAGTTATTGTGAATTGCTAAAATATAAAAATTTTGACATTTTCTTACAAACAGTTACACCGTAAGGCCTAAAACACTGATTTTCATCCCTAATGTCAAACCAAAAACAGAGAGAGGAGTTTTGAATCATTAAAATCAAAAGTACGATGTGTTATAACATTAGAGTAAAGTAAGAATGAATTTTACGTACCAGGAGGACGGAGGTTGACGTCTCTCTCTCTCACACAGATAGGGTAATTTACCATAAAATGAAAGAATTTAGAATGAAAAATCATACACTAACACTAACAAGATATCATCATTATATGGAAAGTACTACAACTAAATCTATGAAATACAAGAATATATTGCACTATTATATTGTACTAAAAACAATAAATACATCATTGAATAAAATATCCATACTTATTCACTAAGAATTATAGTTTAGCACAGTGTTTTTACCGATCCTTTACTTGTATTCCATATTTTAATATAAACCGCTACTTAGCTTGACTTCACAGATTGCCAAAACTAGAATTCTAACTATGATTCAACATAAATTAATGAAATAATTTAATTTATTTTAATATTAAAGAATTAGTATGATACCTATATTAAAAATCTCAAAACCTGTTAAATTATGTAATACAATTAATAATCTAATTCTTATAAAATAAAGTATTTGAATATTAACAATCCAATCTTGTTTAAGGAGTATTTCAATTTATAAATCCTGGTGTCATCGATGAAGTAATTCAGAAATTAATAAATCAATAATCAAGTTGAAGGAAATTACGCAATATAAGTAATATAAGAAAACATATGCCTATAAGTCAAGAATTATAAATATTCTATTAAATACCAAAATGAATGTTTCATTATAAACTACCTAAATATTTCTTATCTACATAAACTCTTTTTTGGTATTCCATATACCAATGCAAAATTCTAAAAAAAAAAAATTGTACTCGTATTCATTAATTCTCTAAGTTGTTCATCTCTGACAATATTCAAATCTTCAGTAATTGCATGCCTATGATCTTCATTCAAGAAATTATTATATTTTATACATATGCAATATATATATATAAAGAGAGAGACAGTCCTAACATTAATTTCCAAAACAAAACAAAGAGCATAAACCTTAATTTTAACCATAATCTAAATAAAGTAAAGCCAACTAATACATAAAACTTATAAATGAACATGAAAATATAGTCACATGAAAATATAATCACATGAAAATATAATCACATGAAAATATAATCACATTATGACATAAAATATAATAAAAATTGCACAAAGAATTAAATCCAAAAAGAATTCAAAAATACAATCATAATTTTGGAAATCCAACAATTAAAGTGGCCAGCAAGACATGGGACTTGCTCATCATGTTAAATCTAGATTTTAAAGGCGCCAACCTCCATATGTACATGCTGTTCCAAAAAAGTGGAACAGGCGTTTATATCCTTAAATATTGATCCTAGATATACACTTCCAATTACAAAGTTTTGTCAACAAAGTTAAGAGTTTGTATGAAAATACTTTTACATCCAAAGGGATTGATAATAAAAAGTTACAAAAATTAAATTTTTTATGTCCCCACAGAGCAAAAATGTCAATTAGTAAAATAGTTTTTTTACATTCATCTGTTCACATACAAAGTTTAACGCTTCTATCTACAGAACTTACAAAGATAAAAGAAGACAAAGTTGTTGATTAAGACCACTTTTCCATATCTCTCACTGCTGTTTGATCCAGTCTTTCGATGTACATTTTAGGGATAATATAAATACTCCAATAAGTTATAGGGCGGAATCAGGAAATAACAATTTATTTGTTAACTTTTGTTAAATTTAAAAAATAGTAAAATAGTACATTCATTGTTATTAATTATTAGTAATTAATTGTTTAATAGTACATTAATTGAAGTTGATTTACAAAGATAGTTCATCTTGTGATTTATCATTAGCGATGGCTCATCTGCTCAGAAACAATCAGTGCTATAAAAATATTACTACAAAACAATTGAAATAAAAAAAATTTCAAAAATAGCTTTACCCTCAAATAGTCCAAACTTGTAGTTATAATGAATTGTACAACTGAATTGTATTTTAGAAAATTAACGTCAAATATTTTTTCGGTGAGTTACTTCTATCAACAGAAAACTAAGTAGAAGAAGTAAAAGCCAGCCAAGTTCTTGTTGTGGCAACATGAAAGTGAATCCGAAACCTAAAAACAGCCAATGAAAGAGAAATCGAATGAAAGTAAATCAAGAGCGCGAAGGCGAACTTCGTGTGAGATTGAAGGGGGGAAAAGAACATTAGTTGGCCTAGCGCCAAACAGGAGCATCTGAAAACCCAGTTCTGGCTGAATTCAAAGACAGAAAGGATAGCTGTTCGCCTTCTCCATTTATGTCACTTAGTTGAACGCAATGAGCAAATTTTGATGCTTTCCAAAACTATTTGGTGAGCAGCCCCATCTTGTCTGTCTTACTTTTTCATTCATTTTCTGTTTTCTTTTCTCGTTTTTATCTTTTTTTCGTTGATAATCAAACTCTCAGAGTGGAGGAGTAAGCAAATCAGAATAAAAACGAAAAAACGAATTTTTGAAATAATTTTAGTGAGTTCTGGAACTCTGTAGCCCTAAGGACGAGTCGCCACTGCCTTTAAGTGGAACTTAATAATACGCACAACTCTGAGAGCAAATAATTTAATAATCTTGTCTGATATTAGGTTATTTTCCTGTTTTATGTTAAATCTTATTTCCTCAAGTTGTCCTTCCATTCTTTATCAAGTCGATAGTTACAACTATCTACCAATGAAATTGAGTAACAGTTTTCCTCCCTTTAAATTTAAAAATTAATATATATCTGCAAGTTTTGCAGGTACAATCCTGAAATTTAGTTTATACATAGATGAGTATAAGAGGAACGTTTTGTTCTTTGACACTTTTGCTCTATGGGGAACGTATAAAAATTTAATTTTCTTAACTTTTTATTTTCAACTTTCATAGAAGCCAAAGTATTTTTACACAAATTCCTACCTTATTTCATGAAACTTTGTAATTGGAAATATATGAATAGGTGAGATATTTAAGGAAATAAATGATTGTTCCATTTTTTGGGACACCCTGTATATATCTCTATATATATTGTGGAAAAAAATATAGGAATCAAACTGGAGTGCTCTATTTGACAGATGGTTCACAAGTGCTCCCCTCATTAATAATTTTTAAAAAATAATGCAGAGGTTACATTAAAAGAATTTTAATAAATTAAAATTGTTCTTGTTTATTTTCTACGATTATAAATTACGCCAACTTGTTCAAATTGTGCTAATCTGAGAACAAGAATCAAATTAATTCCATATTCATATTGATTGGTCACACGAGTAACATTTTTATCGTGGAGTTAATAGTAAGGGTTTCGAAAAATGGAGGCAGTTTAATATGATACGAGTCTTTGGAAAGGTCCCCTAGCCTTCTAAAGCAGTAGCAACAGATATAACAAACTGATCGTTTTATAATGAGAGACAAAATGGCTACACTCAGAAGCAATACGCTCGCTGTTTCGTTCCGAGTCTTTTTCCCAGAAGCAAAAACAATGGAACTTTCTCCGTATTTATTCCATCTCTTTCATCCCGTCATTGGTTTCCATACTGCTGAATATTACCATAAACGTTGGCAGCAAAAAGCTTTGGCTCTCCAGCGGAAAGCTACTAAAATTCCCCAACGGGCCGAATGGACCGTCTCAAAGCTCGTAAAGAGCGAAACCGTAAACATATCATATCCCTACTTTTAGGTATGTTTCGCCACTTGCTGGATTTTATTTGACGCACTCGAAGGGCATTATTTTGGTTCTTTGTGGCTATTTTGAGAATCGAGTGGAAAGCTCAAGAGTTTTCTTTTTTTTCTTTTGAAACATTCCGTTTGCAGACAGCAAGGCACTTGAGAAATGGCCATTCATATTTCTTCAAGTTAGTTTTGGAGTTTTTCCCATTTTTTCTGAGTAGGAGATAGCATAGGTAGATCTTCGTAAACAAGGAATGAGTTTGTTTGTTGGCGTGCCATACCGACACGTTGGAGTAATAATTCTCTATAACTGTAAGGTATAATGGTAGTATGATGGCAAGTGTGAAGTTATGCTGTGTTGTAGAACAAGGAATGGATTTCGAAATGAAGTAGAGAAAATCATTCACGGACTTTTTATTTTCTTGAATCTTGAATGATAGGAGTTATGGGATGTGAAGCAACAAAGGCTGTAATCCCCACTTTTTATTTTGCCTGAGACTAACCATCCAAGCAAAATATTTAACACATTGTTGAAGGGAGACGCGAGTTGATGACTTTCATTTGTCAGTTGTTTGTGACGTGAGACGCTAATTCATGTCTTTTGACAATTCATGCAGTAACTAGCGAAAAAACAAAAGTTAAAGTTAAAAAATATTTTGCATTCTATAATAACATGTAAGACAACAAGAAAACAAACATTTTTTGAAAATTAAAAAATTACATAAATACAAAAAAATTACATTAAATTGAGAAAGCTGTTTCTGCATTCGCGCAAAAGTTACGTATTTTCCAATTTGTCAAGTTTTTTTTGTCTTCCTTTTGTTTTTTGTATATATATATACGGCCAATGGACGGCCATAGGAAGACCACATATATTCTTGATTGGTTTAGGTGGTTAATATTTTGATGTTTCAGCAGGAGTGCTACAGAGATTTAGTCTTGGGAGACAGAGAGAATTGTCTGTTAACAAAAAAATTAGTAAAAATAAAAATAAAGACAAAAAAGATGCTTCTGATTTTGTTATATGATCTTACACATAGTTATGAAATAGTCACTAATAATAAATATAGTGTACTTTCTATGATAGATAATGAGGATATGATACATCCTGATGTTCAGGCAGGGAAATTATATTAAGACAAGATATCAAATTTCTTGAAAATGCTATGTGATATGGGTATTCTAAAGATTTCATGCATGCTTATATTAATAAGAAATATTTAACACCAATTAATTAAATAAATAACCAATAAATTAAATTAAAATATTTTTATTCTCCCATTAAATTTCCTCTTAAATTATCTTTGTTGTAATTATATATTATGATTTATTTAGCAAAATGATTTTAGTAAATTATTTCAAAGGTAGATGGCGCTGCTATTTTAAAGATTATGATTGCATGATATAATAAATAATTATTATTTATCTAAGGACATATCTAATATATATATTATTATAACTGATTAAATTTAATTAAAATTTAATATTCATTATAGTGTTTTATATTAGTATTAAAACGCTCAAATCAAAAATAATATTTTCCCATTAAATGCGGAACTTTCTTAAGGTTCAGTTGAATTGCTATGTTGTATAATCGTGTGATTATATATAAATTTATGATATATAGATATAATAGTAAGATAGTTTGATGTTTTCTTTCTTTTTCCGTATCTTGAGATGATTTTGGGATTTATTCCCCTTTTTCTTTTTCCAACAATTGGCTTCGTAAAGGGTTGGTGCTACAAAATCTAGATTTAATTCGACAAACCAGTCCCGAGGCTGGTTGGCTATTTGATTGTTGGAATTCCAAATAAGGTTCACTTTTTCAAGTATTAATAGTTTTTAATCAAATTTTCTTTTGTACTTCGTATGGATAATTATGGAAAGGGTAATTTTGTTTTATCTTAATATTTATACATATTGTTCAAACAATGCATATATATATATATAGTCTTGCTTTTGCCGTCCATTGGCCATATATATGACATATCGTCTTCTGTGGCCAACCATTCGAAATATTTGTTCAAATGGATTTTTATTTCACAACCTAAGATTGAACGCATTCATGGAATCGAGAACAAAAAGCCATTTCAGGCTCATTATTGCAAGCTGTACAAGACGCGCGTCGACTGCTTTGCAAAATTTAACTAGTTCCGATCGATCAATAGACTATTTGAAAACTAATAATTAATTAGGGAAAAAAACCAGACTTTAATTTTTGTTAACGGTTTTCAAGAACAGCTGTATCTTAAAGCAAGTCTGCATATAGTTATGAGTGATATTTTCATTCTTTTCTAGGCAGTGGATGTTTGTCCAAACTGGCCATTATGGTTTTTTTTTAACCTTGCTTGAATTTATTTTAGGAGAACTCAGTAAAGGATTATAACATCGTTCAGTAATAAATTTCTGTTTCTTCTAGCAGAAATAAGCTCCGGAAAAAATAAAATGTATCAAGTAAATTTTATATCAGATTCAGAAAGTTATATTATTATAATATGAAGAATTTTATAACTTTAAGTAGTCATAAAAGTTGAATAGTCTTACTCAGGCTTTATTTCATACTCTGTGAGTCTGGAAATAAAAATCCATGGAACTGTCTTATTATATTGCTCTCAAAGCCCTATATACCAACAGCATTTCAGCTGAAATAAACTTAATACAGTTTTTATGTGTCCGCAGCAAATGGAAAAAGCATTGCTGCGAAAAGTAATATCACAGTATACGTGGATAATAATTATAATTTTAATGCCCTATAAGTCGGAAAAAATATTACTGTTTTACCACAATTAAAGATTTTGGAAGACCGAAATTTCATTCAAGTGCTGCATAATCGCTACACCATCATAAATATCTGAAAAAAGATATTATTGCATTTTAGTTTCTTAAAGAACAAAACTCCACTTACATAAATGTTATATTTATTTGGATACATATTTATAGATTCAATACTAAAGAAATCTGTAGAAGGAAGGTTATTTTCGAACTTTTCAAATTTTCAGTGGCTTAGCTAAAAAGGGGGAAGAGAGCAGTCCGCCCCGAGTACCACTTTCGGAAGGGGCGACGAAATCAGACATGCAGGAAAACAATCTTATAGCTAAGAAGAGAGCGGCACGACTTAATCATTGTGTACTTAAATAATATTTGTATAGATTCTATTTTATATTTGTATAATTAATATTTGTAATATATTGGTAAAAAAATGTATAATGAATTCGCATTAATCGCCTTTTTACTTTCTCGTATGCGAAGTATACAAAGAGAAAGTATTGTAATCGTTAAAAAATTCGAACTCGAGATTTTGACGAATCTTCACGTTTTAGACCTCCCTGAGTCCGAAAAACACAATTTTGGAATTATGTCTGTCTGTGTGTCTGTGAACACTATAACTCGAAAACTATTAGAGCTACAGAAATGAAATTTGGTATGTGATCTTTAATAATGTGATAATTTGTAGGTTTCTATCAAATTTTGGACAAAATCCGTCTACGGGAAGTCTGTCTGTCCGCTTTCACGTGAACACTATAACTCAAAAATTTGAATAGCTAAATCGATAAAATTTGCTACACAGTTTTATCATCAGGAATAAAGGTCCTTATAAAACTTTGGGTCAAATCCGTCAAAGGGTCTGCCGGTCTGTGTAATCGCATACTTCTGAAGACAATATCTTCTAAAAGAAATGACTTAGATAAATGAAATTTCGTATGTAGTCTTGAAACCATAATTGTAGTTTTGTCTCCAATTTTTGTTTAAATCGGTTTAAAAAAAATGCGTTGAAATTGCCTATTTGGTTTTTCTCCATTCTACTCAAAAATAAAAAGCTGCGAACGCTAGAGCGAACGTTTTACTTATCTTAGGGAATACCGCATATTTTCTGGTGTGGGGTGTATTTTTCCCCCACCCGTGTTATTCCTATGCGAGAAAGTTCCGGTGAGGTCACTCCCCCTGGTTTCGGTAAATTTCTAACATGTGAAAAAAACTCTGTTAATGGTCGTGCGATTTCGCAGCATATGTGCGCAGATCGAGGGAGTCAAACGACGAATTATATTTCTAAAAAAAATTCTGGATATTTTTTTTATTTTTTATTTTGAGATTTGTGTGCACTATGTTACTTGTAGATGAAAGATTCACTTGTAATGAAGTTCGAAAAAAGTTGCGGCTACGCCACATCAAACATTTCGGAAGAATAAAATGTCATTTGCATGAATGATGCTGATGTAGCTGATTCGTTACGTATTACTATAAACTGAAGTTCTTACTAGTTTTCGTATCGTCGTATCGACGGTGATCAGAAATAAAGTTTTTATATTCTCAACTGTATTATTTTGCTATCTTAATAAGTTTCTATGTTAATAAAGTTTTCGAGACTAGTATTTTATTCTATCTTAATAAATTTCTATGCTAATAAAGTCTTATATTTCGAACTGGTATTTTTTTTTTTTTTTTGTCATAATAAGTTTCTATCTTAATAAAGTTTTATATTTCGCACTGGTATTTTTTTTTCTATCTCAATAAAGTTTTACAGTCGACTCTCTTTATACGACCACACATTATAAAGACCATTCCATTATAACGACCAGTGATAAAATCAGCTGTGTTTCCTTGTCCTATCTCCAGGTATAACGACCGTCCGGTGTCGTCTAATCCCAATACAACGTCCGAATTCAGCGGACACTCTTCCGTATTTTTCCAAAAGAACATGTTTCTAAACGTAAATGACCTGATTATTATATTGTCAAGCTGTAACTGTCAGAGTCTTCAGTGTTACAGTTCAACTTTGACGGGGGGATTACCACTCACCACACGCGAAATTAGAATAGCCTAGAATAAAAAATGTTACAAGTGCTATTGAGACTTTAAAATGTTTTTTTGAAAGCAAAGAAAAAATTACAGAACATTATTTATCATCTTTAAATGAAATGGAAAATTATGTTTTAAAATCATATATCAGAAAAGACAAACAACTATTTCTGATTTTTCCTTTAGAAAATAAACGTTTTGTAAGTATATAACAACACCTATTTTCAACCAAAATCTATTTTAGAAATATATTTTAATTGATAAATTTTATTTTTAATACCAATGATAAAATAATTTGAGTATTTGGGAATCTCTTTAAAAATCCTGTATATTTACGAACTGCTGGGCGTCATTTGTACATTTATTAAAATTACATATATCACTATAGACCACTCAGTTATAAGACCAACTTTTTTGCTGTGGGACGCGAGAGGTCGTTATAACGAGCGTCAACTGCTGTTCGATTATTATTCTGTCTTAAAAGTTTTATATTTCGACTGGTATTTTTCTATCTTAATACGCCATTAAATACGAACATATATTCTTATTATGAAAATATATTCTATATAAGACTTCGATATTTTTAGAGAAACTTGTTTATACTCTTTGTTCCCATGAAAGTACTTGACAAAAACAGCATTTTCAGATTGTAATCGGAACGGAATCAATTTGGAATATCAAAATAAAATTAAAAGAAATAAATTTATACATTCATTTATAACAACCAAGAAAGAAAGAAACATATATGAGGACTTCTAAGAATGTTTGAGATTAATGTTATTCAATATTTTACCAAGAAGAATAAATTTTTTGTTGTGTCAATTTTTTCTAAGTCTAGCTATTTGTAACTGCGTCTAAAGAAGAATTAAACAGAATTTAATTTTTTATTTCACAGTTTGATTGAATATACAATTACTAAAGTACTCATAGCGTTGCCCTGACATCCTAATAACTAAATTTTAAAAGTTTACAGTCTCTCAGCTTCAGGTTTAAATTTGAAGCCACATTTGTAAATCGTTCCTGTAGGACATATTTCTTTTTTTCAGTTTCAGCGAAAGTACACTGAGGATAGACATGTCTTCTGAAGCTAAAGATATCAGTCTTACATTAACTATCGAAAAGTATAAAAAAAAAGGAAATTAAAACCATGATCTCCAGCGCGACGACAGACAGTGATCGTACTTCAAAAATCTTGCTGGAAGCAAAGGGATTATAGGATCACGTGTTTGGCAAGAATGCATGCTGGGAATAGAACACCTTGACCTTGGTTACGAAAGACAAGGAGGAAAAAATGAAAATATTTTAACACTTCAGAAAAAAATTATTAGTAATATTCAACCAAAATACATTTTAAGATTCTTTTTTAAATCAGGTGGAATATTCCATTCATTACAAAAAAATGAAAGAAATAATGTTATTAGAACGGAGTCAGTAAATTTAAATACGAAAACAAATTTTCTCAAACCTCACATTTTTTTAAAATTTATCAAAATTTCAGTAAATTATGTTTGAAGCTCAAAACAAATTTCATTAGAGGAAAGTTACTTTGTCTATCCAATGATTGCATCGATTGTTTTCAATATCGAAGAAAGATGCCACAGCCGTAAACGTGCCGATGATGAACCACGTGACGTCATAATCCCTTTGTTTCCACAACAAGATTTTGAAATACGACTCGGTCACCTCATCGCTCCCGACAAATCATAGGTTTTAATTTCTTTTTTTATACAAATTTCTAGATTAAATTTTAGAATTCCGGCTTCGATTGCATTCAGTCACCATTACGACTATCTGTGTGCCAAATTTCATGGCTGTAAGTGCTCAGGTTCGTGTGACATAGCTTGACATACACACTCCACAAACATTGCCACATTTATAAGTATAGATTAGTACAGCTACTATTAATATTTTTTTGTATTTACTTGTTACATTCCATGATTTGACAAACAAAAATAAAATTCCCTTTCCCCGTTTTAACTGTACAAGAGAAATTGAACTTATACGGAATTTTTACAAGATTTTAAAATTAATTGATAAACTAGTTTACTTTGCAGGGTAATTCAAAATGATGGACCAAACTTGAAGAGGCATTAGCCAAACCAAGAAAGTTTCACGAAACATGATACTCAGTTTTCATCAGATATCTATTCGAAAACAATCAGAAATCAGAACAACGAAATCGAGACAATTATTTCCTTATGAATCAATGAATTCATTCGTTCTAGACACACCAAAGAGTTATACCGTTAACACATTTTAAACGGAATAAATATAGTATTTAGCACTAAAAATGGTAAGAAATTAACATAAAACGAATATAAAACACAAATGTAAAGAATAAATGTACATTTACATTTTTATATCTTTCAAAACACTCCTTGATCTGTATGGAAGATGGTGAGGAGAGAAAGCAGATAATAATGTTTGGAAGGAATATCCCCCAAAGGCAATATCTGAGATCACTTTGATCAATCAATATCTGAGATCATCCTTTGGTGGTTTTTTTGGCACAGCCCTTCTTTCTCACAAAAGTTGGCAGTGAGTTCACTCCAGGCGCAAGACGAAATCAAGACAAACTGACGAAAGGCAGGACAAATTTTTTCAAACATCGATGAAACGGAACGCGATAATTGAAGTCCAGAGAGCCGAGCCATTACTGCTGTTGCCAGGTCGGAAATAACCATTGACAACAAACACAACAAATGGAGAAGACACTCCAAAGGTTCAAAATAGAAGTGGCAACAATCGAAAGTAGAAACTTCAGATTATTTGGACTCTGGAAAATTCAAAGTTTACTTTTGGGATCCAAGATATTCTAATGACAGGCCATAACCCACTGGTTTTCTTATCAAAGTCCAAATCACAAAGTGCTAGACTGTAATAGCGAGTGTTGGCTATCCAATTTCATGATACAAGCATATAGGAGTGAAGTTGGCGAGTTTGGAACCGGTATCATGGCATTATATTCCTGAGCGTAAAATAGGCGCATTGCATTTTACAGATTTATCCACTTTCAGCCCTTAGGCATATACGTCCCAGAGATAAGACTTCATTCCCAATTGGGTAAATTAATCCCACTTTTATTTTTTTATCAACATTAAATTAAACACTTTTCCAATTAGTAAATTTTAATCATGCAAAAATCGGTCGAAAGGGTTAAAATGCGTTATGTAGGATCATTTTTAAGAAACCTCATTGACTATTAGAGAACGAGTGTTTAGAGTTAAATATCATCATTTTAAATATTTTAACAAAAAAATAATAGCCCTTAGTTTGTTTAAAATAAGTAGCAATTTATCACATCCTCAGATAGGAAACTTGTTGCTGCAATTTACTATAATAATTTTATTAAAATAATTTAAATATGAAGTTAAGAGAAGTTTTGTTTTTCTAAAAATTGCTTAGTTGGACCACAACAGTTGACTAAAATGGAATGCTTTAAATGAATGGACTATTAAGCTGAACTAGAAGAAACCAAGGAAATCAGTTATAATCCCTCGTACTGCTCATAATTTGAAAGTGGACAAACAAAACAAAATAATAATAATATTAAATGAAACGACATTAAAGACATCAAATGCTGGTTCAAAAGAACAAAAGCTAAGATTACGTAATTTTGTCTATTGTGGGAAACAAAGGAAGAAGAACTGACACGATGCTTAAAATGTCTTACTTGGGTACATTGTGTTCTGAGTTAGTGATTTTCAGAAACAAAAAATACTTTTGTTTTTATTGTTTTAAAGACTTTTTGGTCCATTGGAAAACCAGTGGTCCAATTTGGAAGGCTCAGTGGTCAATTTGGAAAAGCTCAGTGGTCCAATTTGGAAAACCAGTGTTTCAATTTGGAAAATCAGTGGTCCAATTTGGAAAACCAGTGGTCCAATTCGAAAACCAGCTTCATCCATTTGGAAAACCAGTGGTCTAATCTGGAGAACCAGTTTCCTTGAATTGCCAATGACACAATTTTTTTAGATATCCTTTTCTACTTTAAAGCGTATTTCGTAAAGTTAATTGCGTTGTTTTTAAGATAAATAAACTACAAAATATTCTTGTTTTAACTAACTTCTATATCACTTTACGTTAAAAAAATGTCCAAATGGTCGAAATTTGGCAACCGAGTACTTAACTTACATTGAAGGATGAAATATCCAGATTTTTAACTATTTTCTTTTGGACTTAATAATTAGATATAAGGCTAAGACACTAATTAAGTAAATATATCATATTCTATCATGTATATATCATTCCATTTTATTGTATTAGCATTATTGCATTAGTATTTATGTTTGTATACTCTAACTGTATTAATAACTTGTATTTATGAATCCATTTTGATTAGAAGCATCTTGAATTTTTAAATTAATAGTTCATTAGGGGATCAAGTTTACTTCCTCCTGGGTTGCTAACTAAAATTTGATTAAAAAATGCAACGAGCAATGCAGAATTCATTACTTTTTAAATAGACGGAATTACGTCAAATAAATAAATAAATATGTTTATATTTCTAAAATTATTGTTGGTGCCTCTTGAAAGTAAATAGGTTCAGAATTAAATGCAAAACGGGTTACTTTGCAGTTTTCATGACTTCCGACAGAATTTTGAGATAGATTAGGTACATATATTTCCTCTAGGAAAGAACTTTTCAAATTTTTTCCTCATTGAGGGATTATTATAGAGAACGTTTTGCAGCAAAATTTGGATCATTCAGTGATTTAATAATTAATTTTTTGAAATTTTTGGTGCAAAGTTTCCTCATAGGTGATATATATTGCACTGGTTATTTTTCAGTATATTACAAAAATAAATTTTCTGGATGCAATTCTAGATATATTTATTGATAGCGTAAGGGGAAATATCAAGAAAAAAATTTCATAAATTCAGATTATAATTACTAGTTTTATGTTGTATTCAGTCGTCAATTGTATGACGCTTTAGAAATTGATTTCATTCAATTTGCCGGTGTGTTATTAACCTATATCTTTACCGCATCTCCTTAGTAAAATAAACGTTTATTAGCATCATAAGATCTATACCTGGCGGAAAACCAAGTCCTGGGTGACTACAAGTTGCAGCTATCTTTTCCTTCTCATTGGGAGGAGCGGTTTCCATGTTTAGTTATATGAATGAGCTTTCTTTTTACAAACTATTCATTTGTAATCAAAAGTTTCTGCCTCTTTAATAACCACCCTTAACTTGTGAAATCGGTTAAATCATATCAAGGTACTCTGGTAGGAATTATCCATATGATTCAAGTCCACTTCCCTTTTATACACCCAATGACATATCTTGAAGCTTAGAAAACATGTATTTTTATTATTATTTAATACAAAATAGATTAAAAACAATAGGGGTTGCTGTTTATCCTAAATTCCATGGTGCAAAGAATCCTCCTCCCTTTCGTTGCAAAGTTACAGCAGGTTAAGAAAATTAATTACACAACTCCAAATATAATGACTTGAAAAGCAACAAATTGAAGTTAGGCTTGTTATCTATCACATTTAAATGTTTTTCTTTGAAAATCTCATACTTTCCTCAGCAGCAAATATTTTCGCCTTTCAAATTTTCCTTGAAAAAAATTCTCAATTATCTTTTTCTTCTGAAGCTCTTTGATGATTATTATTTCAGTTAAGGGTAAATACACTAGTCAAGTTCCCAGAAGCTAGAAAAAAATCTCAATCCTACAATCAGACGATCCTCTAGTTCCTTTTCCACCGAATTTTTACTTCGTGCAAAGTTACCTCCCTTTAGTGCAAAGTAATCCCGTTTTACGGTAAAATTTAATAAACAAGCTTACGACTTCACATATTTCCGGTTTTGCATATATAGAGATGAATAGCAACCAAGCGTTTAATTTTTGTGTACAGTCATTGGAATAAGAAAACTGTATTCAGCAGACTGAATAGAGAAAAAAAATTATTCACTTAGAGATTTCTGTATTCTACATGAACAAAGCTTTGTTACAGCTATTAATACAACCACAATAATCCCATCTGATGATAAAAAGACTCCTGACTCACTATGCATAGCCGACAATGAATGCACCTTAAAACCAGCTGTAGGTTCCATAATAAAAAGATGATGAATTCCGCAAAAAAAAAAAACAAATTTTCATCTGCATATGTATCGGATAACAGCTGGGCTGAGCTTTAGTAGAAGTTCTATTACAAGGCAACAGCTGCATAAAAATGGTGTTCTTTAAGGCCCATCTTTTATCTGATTGCAGCCTGATGTGATGTAGATTTGTTCTATGATAATTTTTAATTGTGACAAGGAAGAGTGATAAAAGGTGTTCATTTAGAGTAATAATATATGATGGCCCATAATAAATTACTTTTTCTGTGATAAAACTATAAAGGAGTTGTTTTCCTAATATTGGTAATTTTTTTAGCAACGATGTGATAGTTCAGATATAAAGGAACTGTTTTGATGTCAAATTTGAGGTTTATTGTACGCATTCTGACACTGTATTCTATGTTTTAAGACGATACAAAGAAACACATGTAAAAAAATTCAAGCTTTAAATTTTAAAGACGTATACACTAGAATGATATGGAACTTAGATTTGAAAATCCGCGCAATTTTAAACTTTTCTGTGTTCTAATCTATAGCGTTTGTGCAACAAATTAAACATTAAAGGAAAACCAAATAAAAAAAAGAAGACTTCTTCTATACTTTGTATTAAATACAATTAGATTATTAAAATGTTCTTTGTAGCATTAATTTGCACCAGAGGATAAAATATAAAGGAAAGTCTTATTTCGCTCATTTAGCATACATATAATGATTTTCGTATTGACATTTTGCAGATACAGTGCGAAGAGTTCAGGTAAACATTAAAATCTTTTGTTTTAGACTGAGCATGATTTTTTAAGGTAAAAATTTTATTATTTAAAATTATAAGAGAAGGAGAGAATTATATAAAATTTTACCTTCTAGTCCATGACCATTTTGTGGTAGATGGGGCATGAAACTGCACATGTATCAATCTAAGTGTCAAATCGTAGAAAGAGTAGCTAGTGATGTGACTTTTTTTAACTCAAAAGATAGGGAATACCTTCCTTTTTTTTTTAATGCAGTAGATAAGAAATCAGCTGTTTCGGTATCTTGAAGAAGCTCTTGGAAAACGACTGGAATTATAACCAGTGAAAATGATAGTTACATCAGTTACTGTTAGTTAAATTCTGATTAGTTTGATTGGTAGTTAGTTTAAATTTCAAATCGTGTTTAATGATAATTTATAACGATGGGTATAATGCAATAGCTCAATTCTTCGGAGATTTTTCCCAAAGCAAAGCAAAGATATAATTTTAGATTCTACCATGTGGTTGATTCACACATAGGTAAAAAAAATTGACTACAAAACAATACCGAAATGTATCATTAAAGCGTTCTAGGACATCAAAGTAATACTTTAGCTACTATTATACTGCTTAAACAGCGAGTTAACTCGTCTAAATACCGTAGGCTTTAAAATAAATTTGGTCCTTAATCGGTATGGTACTTTGAAAAGAAGCAAGTATGTTGATGTGGAACCGAAAATTCGTTGTAAAATTTACTTGTAAAATAAATCTGTGCAGTTAAATTCCTCACTTCTTTCAAATATATCTTTTTAACCTTTTGCTAGCTAATGTTATCTCAGCCTTTCATCAGTTATTGATGAGTTGAAGTACCAGCTTACACCTCTATCAGGTTGCTTGTAGAAATGCGTGGTCAGTGACAGTTGTTTTACAATAGCTATGTATAAATGAAATGGTCATATTCCCCATTAGTTCAAGCGATTTTTTCCGTTTTTCAACCATTTTTTTACACCCTTTACGCTTTCAACTTTGAAAAGCTGACTTTTCTTAGTCTGTCTCGTAGAAGGTTGGACGCCATGAGACCACCGGCTGTTGATAACATTCACTAATAAACCAGTTTGACAGTTGGTAGAATTACTTAGTGTATTACTACGTCATGTTAAATAGTCCTGAACATAATTCCATATTTGGAAATAATAAGCACGAATTGGAAATCTAGAAGTTGGTGCCAAGCCTGCTTGAGTTTGGCGACTTGGTTCTTTTCTAGAGTGTGTACCAACTACAGATTTCGACTGTAATGCTATGTTTTGGCTCACTTTAGTTTCTTTAACATCACTCATCGACATTTTAATTCAATAAATCTCAATATATTTGAACGAAGGTGATTTCTTTTCATGGTTCCATTTCTATAATACTTATGCTTTTATGCTAGGGTATCCTTTAACGTAGAGTAACTTTCTTAATCTTTCAGAATCTATATAATCGATACGTTAACAGAGAACGATCATGTAGAAATGTATGCATATTCTTACAAAGTTCTTCGTTCAGTTGTAAATAAACAAAAGGAGCCCTTACCTGGAGGTTTCATGTAAATTCGAATGACCAGCTGCTACTCACTAA
>BGPR01000067.1:1722632-1755098 GCA_013235015.1 Araneus ventricosus
CATTTTTTATGGAAAGAATTAAATTTTAGAGGTATAAAATTTTCAAAGGAATAAAAGTTTTAAAATTTTTATAAGACCAAAATTTCACTCATATCAGTACTCTTTCTGCACAGAGAATAATATTATTTATTCGTTAATGCGTCCTCTCAGTATATCATTTCCTGGATGGAACGTTGCTTTTCCCTGCTCCAGATTCATTCCTATTCACTTTAGTGGTAGGAAAACAGTAACAGGTATTCATTGGTGCTTTGTTAAAGATAATAGGATAATTTTTTTAATATAAATTCTTTTCCAGTGGCATAGTTAGAATTTAGATTAGAATAATCGAAAATAAAAAAAAATTTTCTCAGAATTCAAATTTGAGCTATTTCCTTCCAAATCTCTCCCAACAGAAGGAAAAATTTAGTTGGACAAATGCATTAAAAATAATAATTTTAGCTTTTACCTTTTATAATAAATGATCATCAATATATAGGAATATATTCACAATAGAGAATAACATTTTGCTATATTTTCTGTGATAAAAATTTATGAAAAAATATCTGTGTATGGTTACTCAAGAAATGTCAGGCAATGTAATTATCATCACGTTTTGTTAAATTATTTAAAAATATTAAAATTTGAAAATTAAAAAAATATATTTTTTTTTAATATCATCTAAAATTTTAAGCAAATAATATAAAAAGTGATTTGTTATCTCATTAAAAAAAAGTAAGCCTATATCATTATATTGTACAGCTAAAGTAAGTTGTTTAATGTATTTTGAACCAGGTTCGACAGTTTGTCATTTTGGAGAGGTCCCTTGAACGACGTACTAAAGAAGTTTTGCTGAAATAGATTTAATCTGAAAAACGAAATTTAATTTTATCACATTTTGTAATTCCTGTAAACGATAATTCACTTACTCAGATACTGTATTTAATCAAATCCGATAACAAACAATGTACCAAAGTAGCAAGAAGGAACCTCAAAGGCTTAAAGTCCCCCATTCAACGCACCACCCTCCGAAATCTTCTGTCACCTCTCCTATCTCGCGCAGGGCCATCCATTACATCTCGTGACAGACGGCCGAAACGCTGCAATCTCTTTTCTTCCTCCACCTAATTTATTACCACTTGTCTTGCACTATTATCGAGGAAAAAGAGTTATCTTTTCCATGTTATTGTATCGCGAAAACTGCCTGTTAATTGTTTGCTTAACGGCCCACACTGACACGTAATATGGGGACGGCAGAACAATAATAATATAGGGAACTGATCTAATCCGGAATCCCTGAAAGGCTGTCACGGCATGGACTGGAGACGGTTCTAATGAGTCATTGTTGGGACTGGCTGATTCCTGATCATTCTGTCCACAGTGCTTTGTAGATGCTAAATGATCCAAGGGTTGAATTCCGGAAATGGAAGGTTAGAGTGATTAATGTAAGGCACTTTCGTGATTGAATGGTCTGGCGCAAGTTCATTACAATTAGGGATGATTTATAAGCTCTGATAATTGAAATATGCTTTGTTGTTCCGTAATGTTGTCGTTATGGTCGAGAGAACTGGCTAATTATGAAAAGCTAAATTAATAAAGCAGCATCTAGAATAAATAAAGTTATGGTCTGCAAATTGAAACATTGTGATTGTTACAGATGTTTAGTATATGAATCGTATTGCAATGGAACCCTCTATCTTGGTCACACGCAGTGAAAGTCTTTTAACATCGAATACGCCTCAAAATAAATCACAGGATGGAGATGAAACGCATAAACAATCAAAGTGAAAATCACCATATGATTGTTACATAACACATTAAAATTTAATGCCTAAATTTTTGAAGTCTAAAATAAATAAACTGAAGTTCTTACTAGTTTTCGTATCGTCGTATCGACGTGTCATGATAAAGTTTTATATTTCGAACTGGTATTTTTGCTTCTATCTTAATAAGTTTCTATGTTAATAATTTATTTCAACTAGTATTTTATTCTATATATCATTATATGATTGGCTATTTGCCATTCGCAAAGTGAGTCCACCCCATGTAGCGAGTCCACCTAACACTAAGTTTCATTTTCCGTCATTTTTAAAAGAAGACTTAACATATTCCCTCTCTTAATATGCCGCCATAGGAGCATAGAATTCTTACTTTTACGCCCATTGTCTGTTTACGTACTCGATGGGACCCCTAAACCGAGTCTTAAAAGTAAGAGGAGAATAGTCCAAAACATATGTTTAACCTTGAGCTGTTTCACTGTGATGTTTCATAGCTTTACGTATCATTCAAAACTCCACAAAAGTCTCTATTGTGGAGAGTAGAGACTTTTGTGTAGTTTTGAATGATACGTAGAGCTATGAAACATCACTGTGAAACAGTTCAAGGTTATACAAAATATAATTAATTGTATATACAAAAACAGAAACAAAAGCAATAACCAATCAAGAAATTAATTTTTATCGAATAAATACTATTTCAAATGAAGTAAACTATATATATATATTTCAAAATGTATGTAAATTATTGTTGATACCTTCAACTATGGATGTATTTACTCATAAATGAATATCAGACTGAACGAAAATTAGAAGAACGAACCGTTCTTGCGCTACACTCTCCAAGTTAATTCGTTTTTAACTTGAAGTAATGGGCATGTATAGAATCCATTTCACTGCTTCTTTGAAGAAAGGTGTTCCTATTACTCCCACGCAATGGCATGCATGTGTCTAAACTATTAAAATTTTTGATGGAAATGAAGAAACTTTTGGCCGGTCACCGACACCTTCTTTTCCATAACAAAATCATACTTGCAGAAGATACGAAGAAGGAAATAGTATAATCTTCGTATGCTGGATATGCATCGTATTCGGTTTTGTGGTGTTACATGCCAACACAATACCTTAGTTATTTGGGGCTTTTATATAACATATAACAAAGTCTGCTTCTATTTCCTTTGCCTAAATCTACTCGGTCAAGAATTCAATATTCGCATCTCTTCAGTTCATTGTGCTCAAACATATGCCATTAAGAATCAATCACACTTCATTCACATCACCAAGGAAAAAAATCCGAATTATTCCGCTATCTTCTCCATCTCCATGACGTCTTGAATGTAGTACATGACCACGATGAATAGATAACACAACGACAGGGCCACAACAATCCCTTCCAGAAATAGGCCCTGGAGTTTTTAGAGAAAGGATTTCTCCCACCGGATATGACGTGCAGCCAGGCTTCATTTCCGGTCAGGATTGATTCCGCAAGAAAAACCTCTTCTGATAAGACAGGATTCATAGATAGGACCGGACTAATGTCCGTGTCTTATCTCTTGGATTTCGTCGACCTAATGGACCTCAGGAGCATTTTTCCGAGACCTGAATGATGGATCTCGGAATCGAGATTCTTTTTCTCGAAATAGCATGACAGAATGTCAATGGCTAAATTCTTGAGAATGTTGAACATTATGTTACAATATTTCTTAATATTTCGAATGAAGTACCCAGAAATATGAGATACTGAGCATAAATATTGGAGAAATAAACTCCAAAAAAATTCATATCATGGCATTTTTTTATCAATATCTTACCACAGCTTCTTACTTTTTTCCCACGTCGTGGCCCCATTTTAGTTGCAAAAATATTCCGTGACCTTAAATGTGTATATAAGTAGAAATAAAAAGTTTCAAACTATAAACATTACAAATGAAAATTCGAAAATTCTGTTTGAAATTATCATTTTCTGAAATTATTTTTAGGCTCACTTCACTATTATCCATGACTGTATAAAAGTTCATCATTCAGTTAGTATTAGAAAACAGCTGAACTAATGCGCATGAGAAATATTAGTACGTCGTCTATTAAAAGTGCTAAGAAATATCGTCACAAGATTTCAATAGAAACATTGAAAATGCGTTATGTAACAGATTTTCAGTTTTCAGCTTTATACTCATACTGTGAAAAACTACAAGACAATAAAATATTTTAAGTGTAATAAATGTTACAAAAATTTTTGAATGCATTAAAAAGCATTTAAAAACATTACCGTTTTGAACAAAGAGCATTTCCGCATATAAATGATTGAGAATTTAATTTCAACAACTCAACAGAAGAATTAATCATTTTTTTCGGAGTGGGGGAGGAGCAGATAAAGTCTGAACATACGAAAGTTTCGCACTGGTTTAAAGGCGCTTTTACATAAAAATAAATCAAGTTTGTCACTGTACTATTTTGCTGTGTTTCATTGCTACCAATATTTTTTCATTAAATTCGTTATAAATAGCTTAGACATTGATTTTATTCAATTTTCTGTATGGTACAGGTATTGAGAGAATGCTCATTTTGACTTAGAATTCTATTAATTGAAATTTCTCATTATACAAATTTAAGAATTAAATTACTGGTGTTGTCTTGGAATCTTGTCTTTAACTAAAAGCCTGACACGCAGTAATTTTCACAGAAAATGGGACTCATTACTTATCCTGATTAAAGCCAATAGCAGCAATTTCTCTATTTTAATAAATTGCCTTTTTCTGTCATTTTTTTTTTCTTATTTCAATGATGAAAAGTTAATTTTATTACAATATTACTATTTACAATTTTCAATTACTATTTACAACCTTTCCTTATTTGTAAATTTACAAGTATATTTGTACTTCTTGAATGACTTTTAGCCCTTTTAGTACCGACCGAAAGTATCGTACCTATGCGAAGAATGTCGGACCAATTTGTTGAATTTGCTAAAGTTTGGAAAAAATCTCATAAGATACAAAATAAGAATGATGTTTACAAAACTCAAACATATTACGAAATAAAGAGAGAATAAATTAATGCCAATTGTATTTCAATATTTGTTGAAAATCATACGAATAACATAAATATAAAACATTATGAAAAACAGAAAAATCGAATATTAACTTAAAATATTAATCGAATATTATTAATGAATCGAATATATTAATAAAACCCTTTATAGCGATTTATTAATTTATTTTGAGATAGAGATCTCTCGCGATGCGAATAGTAAAGCGCCATCGCATACGCAAAAATATATCGTCGCTGGAACTTTTCAAAAGTGTTGCGAACGACGATATATCGTCGTTTGGCAATAAAAGGGCTAAAATTGCTCTGAGAGGCAGGTTTGACTTTTTGCGTCAAAAGTTGCTGATTCTTGTTCTAACATAACAAAAACTATATATTGATATTTATTATTTTCTCGTAGACGAAATATAGTAAGAAAAAGTCTAAAAATTCGACCTCGAGATTTTGGTGAATCTCCGCGTTGTAAACGTCTCCGATTCCAAAAAAAAGAACCACTTTTGGAATTATGCTTATATGACTGTCAACACTATAACTCAAAAGTGGAACTAGCTAGACGTACCAAATTTGGCATATGATCTTTTCAGAAAATGTTTCAGATGTGCATTTTACCTGAAACTAGAATAGGCCGCTCAGAGCATCTGCGTTCTGTTATATGCATACCGCGGTTTTCCTGACTCTTCTAGAGCCAAACTGGCGATTCAGCGCGCAAGAAAAAAAAGCGCCAAGTGGTGTAAGCATAACAGAAAAGTAGCCAAATTACAATGTCCACATTATTAATCTCCATAATGTTCACCTCAATTTGTGAAATGACACGATTTTATCTTCGCTTACTTAAACTATTTTGACGTTGATCTAAACGTTCTCTAGATCGCCCTAAGCCCATCTGCTTCGTTTCTAACTGATCTCTTTTGAATAATTTTATCTAAAGTTTCTTGATATTGTAAGAAATATTGTGAATTCTTCATCTTAAACTTATTTTTTTTCGAGAAAAACTTATTTTACACCAGAACGAATATAGTTACCGACCATGACTATGAAGTTATGCCTAACATGGAGGAGGCTACCAGTTTTGTTTTGTAAACAAACATATCATTGCCATCGGCAAAAGAAAAGTTAAACTCTTTTCTGTGCGACGTACGTTAGCGTTTTATAAATATAGATACATTTGCAGGAGGTTTGTCAGTCTGTCCATCCGTGTGAATGTGAACAGGATAAATTAAAAACGTAAAGAGCTAGACGGATGAAATTTGGCATATGCTTTTATTACCAGAAATGCACGAGATTTAAATAGTAGATTCAATTCTCGTAGATTTCAAATCTACATTTCTGTAACAAATTATGAACAAAATATGTCAAAAAGCTGAATGTCTGTAGGTCTGTCTGTTCGTGTTTGTGAACGTTATAACTCATAAACGCAAGACGCTAAGTGAGTGAAATTTAGTTTATGATCTTGACATCAAAATTGTAGATCTGTATCAAATTTTGGACCAAAAAAGTCAAAGGAAAAGGGTTCAAAGTTCAGTACTCGGTTCTCTTAACCCTTTAATAGTGTTATTTTCTCTACTGTCTAATTAGACCCTCTTCTATTTTGAGAAAGTGTTATCGCATTAAATCAAATAAGAGTCCACGGAGCATTTGAGATGTTAATAAATAACTGGCCACTTTTATATCGAATTATATCGATAAATGATTTAATCTTACCTTAAAAAAGTCAAAAATGAAAAAGTTAAGCAACCAAATCATATACACCTGAAAGCAAAAAAGTCAATAAACACCGGAAACGATTAAAGACAATAATTACATTGTATCCAGAGCGCCCATAATGCTGCTGCAACCAAAAAACAAACGTTGACAAAACATTTTATAAGAAAAAGAAAACTAAGCAACTTTTATTAAAAATAGTTCTGGAAAAAGTGGAAAAGAACCCAGCCGTACAGACGTTATCAAGGATCACCTGCAGGCAGGGATTACAAAAAATGGGATCTTTTTCTGTAAGAGATCTGACTTTCATCCAAAAATTTACCTCTCGTGACCAGAAAATCCCCAAAAGAAAGAAAGACAAAAAAAGGACTATACGCAAAAAAAAATTACACATCACAATGAATGCGTCAATCAAACGTAGTTTCAAAAAACGATTTTAAGAATAAAAATCATTAGCCATCGGGCATTAAATTGCCGTCATAATAACAAAACATTCACCAAAGAAAAAGTATTGAACTTACTCTCAGCCGAGAAATAACTTTTAATAAAAGTTGCTTAGTTTTCTTTTTCATATAAAATGTTTTAATCTTACCTTATAAGTTTAAAAATGCCATAATTCGATGCGCGAGCTACATTCGAGCAAAACAGTAAAGGGTTTAATTATACCCAAAAGCAAAACAGAAAACGCACCGTGTTGTGTAAGCATACGTGAAAGTCGAGGAAATAACACTCCCACTGGTTTTTAAAAGTGATTCCGTTAAATGTAAATTAGAATTTAGTACGCTTGCATGCAAGAGAACTTGATTTCACATTTTGCACATAAAAAATCCCTCTATTTATAAATATTCAATTTCAAAACGGATGAAAACTACATAACCAGTCTAAAAGGCCCCGTTTCAGAAAGAATGAAGTATACAAAAGCATTGCGAAAATAGAAACGCAATTACTTACAACCTTCTGAATAGACGGTCGATTTGCCAAATGCCTTTTCAGATGCGATGCTTTTAGAAATCGTCCCAAAAAGAGGCAAAAGAGCAATTTTTAGATCACTTAGCAGCTTCTTTCCCCGGCTTTTAGCGCACTATTTTAGAGACGGGGGTTGTGAAAAGCAATTTCAACTTCATTGACTTCACGAGTCTCAAAGATTGATAAATTACAGTTCTAGTATGGAAAGCTGTCGATGAACCAGAAAGAAAAACATAGAAGAAATGCTTTCTTCTTTTTTAATAAAATACTAAATTTTTCTCTGAAGAATGTGTGGGTAATTTTGAAGCCATTTGTGTCATAGTTCTCTCAAGTTCTTAAACGCAAATTTTGTTTGGAATAACTAGACAGCACTTTGCGTTTTTTTCCCTTTGCACGAAAGCAAACAAATGCATTTTAATCAGAATGGCAATGCGATCAAAATGCATCATTATCTTGGCAAAGCATCGAAATTTCTAGTGCCACTATTTTACTGAGACAAAAATTCAGTGCTTAATCAGGATTTTTAAAAATTCGGCAGTGAAATATGAAGATTAAGACATATTAATACTAAAAAATCGACATATTCGAAAAGGAAATCAACGGTAACCTATAAAATATGCCTTTTGTAGCAGTAAAACTTAGAGAAACACCGACTCAGAAACGTCTGAAGAATCTTTAATTCGTTTCGGTTCAAAACACTTCTGAACTGAGTCAGCTGCGACCATAGATATGGTGTCTAGGCATAGTAAAATGGTTCTACGACATCAGAGAGCTGCACTGGCAGCGACCCCTAGTAGTAAATTTCGAATTTAAAGTTCATATCTTGAAAACTATAAGAGATACGATAATATAAAAAGGTGTTTCGCATCGGTTTTGTATACTTTGAGCTGAGCAAAATATTGTCTATCGTGTAGCTTCCTGCAGAATATATGAATCTTACTAAATCGATGATGTTCTACAACTATATAACTGATTTGTTGTCTTTGACCCCCTATAGTTTATGTTATACGAAATTTAAGTTCGGATTAACTTCTAAGTGTCAAGTAAGAGATATCTTACTGAGAAGCACATATCCATTTTACTATACCTAAACATCATATTCATGGTTGTAGCTGATGCGAATTGAACAGGAAAAAAAACCCTTAATTTTGCACCCTGTGTATTTAATGATTTTTTATTCTTTTTCAGCAAGTCCGTTTTCACAGAAACTGTTTCTAATTGATTTAATTTAAAATTTGGCAACTTAATATTAAGAATACTAAAGCTTAACCCTAAATCGCGCGATTTTTTTACCAGAAAAATCAGTGTAAATCTATGTAAATGACTATAAGGAACTTCAGAAAAATAATTTAAAAATTTAATTTTAAATTTAAAATTTATGAATAAAAAACTTCATTTAAGAAATTTCGTTTCGTTTTTGAGTTCACAGAGGTATAATTCTACATATGTTTTTTTCGAATTCAGGGAGATCTAAAACATGAAGATTGTTAAAATATCGAGGTCAAGTTTTTTTACGATATGTGACGATACATTCTCATTGTATACTTGTTTAAGAGATAATAGGAAAAGGGATATTCTAAGGATACTATGTGTCATACTGACACAAACTACAGACATATTTCTATAGAAATATAAGTGAAGAATATATTTTCGCTTCTCAAAAGCATCTTTTAGGATTCTCTTATAGGAGCTTAGCTTATATTCTCTTATAGGAGGAGAAGGAAAAAAAAACAAATTCTTACTGTCTTCTTCCTTCAAGAATACATAAAGTATTTTATATGTTATTTCCAAAGCAATAAATGTTCATCATTGATTTTTCTTCTTTCTTTCTGTAGTATGATGTAGGCAATAATTATGATAGCAATCAAACCAGGGCTTTATTACCGCTCTAAGAACATAATATTTATCCGTCTGTGATATGCAATGAATAAAAAAAAATTTCTTTTCCATCGCAAAAATAGAGTTGGGGGATCTATTTTCTTCCTATGCGGTGATCTTTCCATATAGCCCTAACCTCCAAGGCTTTATATGAGGAAGTTAGAAAATTCATGTTGAATGTCTGGCTTCTGATCTTTTCATGTATACTATCAGGCTGAAGAGCCCCTATAAGGCCTCAGAGTGATTTGGGAAAGGTCTTTTATGTAAGATGGTTTCCGTCGTATTGTGTCGCTTTTGTTTCTCCGAAATAGAAGAAATTTTATGTAGGAGAGTTGAGAAATGTCTGCAACATTTTGTTTTTCAAAATAAAGAAAGCAATCATTTGGATCTTTTAGTCCTTGGCCATAAAGAAAACATTCCATGGATGTTTTAATTTGTAATGCATGCTTGTTTATAAGTGAAACAAATTTTATTTTGTAGTTTTGTAGACTCTATCCTATTTTATATACATAATTTCGAAAAACAGTTATTCGTTTGCAGATAGGCTTAGATGAAAAATAATTGTTAATAAAAAATTTACAAGCCTTTTTTAGTGTATACTAAAAGAATGAAAATTGTTTTTATTTTCGAAAAACCGAAGTTTAGAATAAAAATGAATAAAAAGTAAAATTAAAAATAAAATTTATTGAAAGAAACTTATATTTTTAAAAATGTAAATAGTCGTAATATTTATTATAATATAATAAATACTTTATAAAAGGAAAAATCTTTTTAATTGGTGTATATTGAAAATTCAAAGTCATGCATTCTACAGATGCCCGTAATTTTGAAAAACAATTATCCAGGAAAGGAAAACACATTGAAATAACATGACTGTGTTTTCCCTTCTACTTTTTCGTACATTTTCACTTAATGTGTGGCACAAAAATTGAATGCATTTAATGTTTTATCTGGACGGAGTTTTAAGAGCAGGGAAATAAACGCAATAACTAAAAATATATGTACTGTATGTTTAGTAATATATGCATAGTAATATTCTCCTTGATTAAAAAGTAAATTACATTTTATGTTACAAGTGTATAGACAACAAATGGTAATGGTAAGACAATTTGTTGTCTATACAATAAACCCTTACCGAACACGGATTTGCAGAACGCAATTTTGCTCATGTGAGTTATCTTGATTTTTTTCCCCCATTTAATTTGTCTAACGCTAGAATTTCATTCATACATGGTACGCTGCAGACGAAAATGAAGCCAAAGAAATCGTACCAAATTGCAAAAGAAATGGGCGGAGCAGGATCCTTAGGAATGAAGGGAGAAGTCAAAGAATTAATAGCGAAGGATGAATCAAGAATTGGATGATCTTGCCCAGTAGCGGCGATTGGGGGACGAAATGCGGGGATGAAAAATTTATAGAGACCTAAAAGTACCCCGGATTATAGGTGTAGACAAAAAAATTTAGAAATTTGGTTACAAAATTAGCTAGTTTTCCCGGATACTGTTGTTCTAAAGAGGGACGAGACTCATGTTTATATGGAATGCCGCTGTTGAAGAATTAATTCAATTTCGGGAACCATTTTTATTAGATGGCTAAGTTCCACGACACAGTGCATTAAATGGGATAAGACGCAAGACAGAGAACAGTAACACAAGACATGCACAGAAGAAGAAGAGAGAGATGCATCATGGGAAAACCCGGATGGCTCTTGTAGCGCCACCTACCATAAAAAGGAGAAGGCAGTGAATTGTAACCGCTACAGTTCTTTATATAATTCTTAGTTTCAGGCAGATAAAATGAAATAAAAATTTAATTATTTCAGCAAAACGTGAGGGTCAACTGCCCCTTTCCCTACCGATTAGCCGCCACTGAGCTCGTAAAGCCAGCCGACACACATAGTGAAAGCAGCAGTCGTGATGAAGATAAAGCTCCTTTCACTTACAAGAAGGTAACGGAATTGTTAAAAAAAGGCACAGGAACTCTCTGACTTTGTAGTATAGATTGACCCAAATGAAGATAGAAGAGGAAACTATATGAGAGGCGTCGAAAAATTCTACACTCCTTACCGCGAAAATTTTAAATAGTTGTATCAGTCATTGACAAAAGCAAAGACCACCAGTTTTTTTTTTAAATTGTATCATGTACCTATTTATTAAGCAATCATCAAAGTTCTCCTCTGAAAAGTCATTTTAATTAACATTTGTATCATTCTTCTCTTTTAAGAACAACAATATTTAGGTTTGCTTAAATTATACATACTTTCTTTCTTTGAACTATGCCTAACACATTTTTTCCATAGAAAGTTAACTTCGCGGAATGCAATTTTGCCATGCGCGCAGTGTATTAATATCGATATCATGTTCTCTTCATTGTATAGTTATATCTCTCTTCATTGAATAGATGGATCTAATAGATTTAATTCAAAATTTGATGTAAAACTACAACATAGATGTAAGGACCACATGTAAAATTTCATGTAACTGGTTTGACGTTAATAGTTCATGAAGCTAGTTTGACGTGTAACTTGTTTGACGTTTGTTTCCATACACACGAGCAGGAAGACAAACTGATAGTTTCTTTCGAACTGAGGGAGGTATAAAATATTGCAAGTCTTTGAAATCTCAAACTCAGAATTTTTTGAAAATTATAAAACTGTTTCTGTGAGTAATTTGTATGTGAGAAGGTAAATATTTTTGTATCTGAAGCGCATTGATATTAAACATCTTTTATAAAACAAAAGCAAAGCTAGCGATTTACCTGTTGCAGAAAATAAAATAAATGAGCCTGCTATATTTCAGCGCCATACAAGTTTTCAGTAACAAATGTTTTTGGTTTATCTCATGGCCCATGTAATTTTTAGTCTGATGTGTTAGACTTCGCATAAGGCTCTATAATTTGTTGACAGCAGCTGAAGGAATCTTTACATTCTGAGGGAATTATCCCTATTAGCACAAGATGCTCTACAATGTTCATGCGATTTCTTTGCAATGTTGTTAAGCATTTAGAATGTCGTAGCAACATCGTGGAGATATCGTAAAATGTCTTGTGCTAATAAAGGTACGACAGTTTTTAGGAAAGGTTATATTTTTATTCCTTAGGTGAAGTATCATAAAAAGAGAATTTATCATTTTTTATTCCAAATAAAATTTTGATTGCCAAGAGAAAGACGTAACAGTTCATATTTCCAACTGAGGAAAGCTAATTTTTAGCTTTTATTAATTTATTTTTATATTTATTTTTTAGTTTAAAAATTTTTAGATGATTTTACTAAGAAAGCGAAAATATGATAAAAAAATTTCAGCCTTCTTGGATGCTTAAAGTTTTGAATGACTCCAGAACATGTTCGCAGTGAGGCCTAAATATACCCAATAATTACCACTATCACATGCAAAACAGCATATTTCAGGTGGTCATTTTTCCTCATCGCTCAAAGCATTCATAGAAGTCAATTAAAACTAAATTAATAATGTCACTGCATTCAACTGTCAAAAATTACAGAGCACACCTATACCTTTGATTTATATCCATTCTCACTTAACGTTCATTTATTATTTCTAAGACTTTATTTGCTTTTCCTAATCCGTCCTTACAGAAAAAACATCCCGGATGGTCATTAATTTAATAGGACGATTGTGCTCACCCAGTAGTTAATTTAAAGAAGAAATGGAGACCTGTCAGATTAGACGGGTAAATAGACAACTGGAGGGACGTATAAATGGCATAAAGTGGAGTTACTATGTAAATACCGATCATTTGTGCCCGGCGATATAGGTATTTTGTTTTTGGTTCTAGAAATTTCATTAATCATATGTGAATAATTTGGATGATACACATAGTTAGTTTTACCTCAGAGTAAAACTAATCAGATAAATTGACTCGAATATTAAATGCAAAATATGCGATATAGCATCTTGGAATAGTCAGTTTAGTTAATGGTTGATTATAATAAGTTCACATTAATTTTCTTAGCTAGACCGAGAACAAACCAAAACAGAAATGGAGTTACTTGAAAGATGAAACAAATACATTGATATTTCGTAAATTATTTAATTATTGATTCTTCTCTGTAGGGTATTTTAATTATAGCAATAGATTTATTATGTCCCCATGAAGGGTGGAGCTGAATTTTTTTCAAGCAAAGATTAAAACTTATCCAAAAAGAAAAGTATTCGAGAGATCATTTGATATTTTAGAGTTCCACTTTGCGAATTGATTAAGTATAGCTTAGCACAAAGTTATTCTTAATAAAGCTAATTTCACATTTGCTGATTTTTCATTTCTGTAACGTTTATATTTACTCCGTCATAGACAATTAACTGATAGCTATTCGCAGCCATGTAATTTAAGGTCCATGATGACTAGTCGATTAGTATATTTATATAAATTTCGTTATTTTTTAAATTTAATTTTGTATTAAATAATTTAGTTATTTCTAGTCATAAAATCAATAGTTAACTAATGGGATAAATGTAATATGTAAGAACTAAAAACTATAATTAGCTCTAAGGCGCTTACTTATATGCAAATGTAATGAATCGCTTACGGCCCAAAGAGAAAACCGAAGTCAGTCAACTTCCAAGTTGAAGTGACTTAATATTAAATAATTTGACTGCAAAGTTTAAAAACATTCCAGACCAGACTGATTATAACATGATAACTTAATTATTTTTCAAAGTGATGATTATTAAATCCAAATAATAATTACATTTATTAATTAAATAATTAAAATCTTCATTTCGTTTATTAAACATCAAAAAAATTGCACATTTAATATTCACAGAAACCTCTTTAATACGTCGTTCAGTAATATGTCCTTGTCCTTAGTAAACCATTTTGTTTTGTCCCGATTCATTCGTTTTTATTTCAGTGTTCAATAAATGAAAAAATTTGTAAGTATATAAATTTAATTCACGGTTATTTAATTAGAATTCAATGAAATAAAATGAATTATAATTCAATAAATTAGATTTAATTAGAATTCAATAAATTAGAATGAATTAGAATTCGATTAATTAGAATTAATTAGAATTCAATAAATTAGAATTAATTAGAATTCAATAAATTAGAATTAATTAAAATTCTATAAAAATAATTATTTTAAATTCTTATCTGTAGCAATAAAATGATTGATAATATCGAATTATATGTTCAACTACAAGAAATGCATGTTCTTATATGTGTTGCAATAAAAATTCAGGAAAGAAAAAAATATCTATATCCGTGTTTACTCGAGTAGGGTTATTACAACTAAAATTCTGTAATTATCATTACGTATTGTTCATATACTGAATTTTTTAAATATTTAAAATTTTATTTATATTTTCTGAAATTATTAGCCTAATAATGTACTAAAATGATCAGCAAATCTCAAAAATAGTAGACCTATATCATTACAATGAATGACGGCCTAAAGTAAGAAGTCTTTTGCATTTTGAACCAAGATTTGACATTACGTCGCTCTCGAAAGTACGTCATTTTCAAGAGATCTCTTGAAAGACATACTAAAGAGGTTTTACAGTAATTTTCGTATTGTTGAACAAAGGATATGTCAGCTAAGTTCCATGGACCCATGTTTACTTTGTGAGAAATGAAGATTACTTAATTCACCCTAAAGTTATTTCATATATTAGTTTATTTTATTAATTTATTTCATATACAGGGTTCCCACTTAAATAAGGGCCACACCCCCTTAACTTCAGAACGACGGCAGCTTTAGTCATGAAAGTAGTGTCTGGGTATAGTAAAACGTCTATACGCTATGCGATGAAACAACTTACGCCAGCTGATAGCAAACTTCCTGCGTTCCTATCTCAAAAACGATACAAAATAGAGGAAAAATGTTGTAGAATGTTATCGATTTAGCACAAAAAGATACCTTGTGCACATTAATACGAAAAATAAAACACTTAAAATCTAGATTTGTTCGCAGTTTCCGAAATTGTGACGTTATAAGATGTGGACAAAAGGAGAAAATGTTATATTTCGGGCCAAAAATTATCCCAGTGTAATTTTTCTCTGGAAATAACTCAAACAGCAGGTGTATGGACATTTACGCCAATATTTAAGGCTTTTCAAAGCCGAATTATTGTTTCTTGTGCTAACGCACCAACTATATGGTAAAACTCCTCTTTTTATGCACATCTTGTGACGAAACAATTTCGGAAAATGCGAACAAACAAATCTGCATTTTAAGCGTTCTATTCTTCGTACTAATGTGCACAAAGTATCTTTTTGTACTAAATCGATAACGATCTACAACTTTGTAATAGACATTTCTCCTCTATTTGGTACCGTTTTCGAGATAGGAACGCTAACTCCGAAGTTTGCCACCAGGTGGCGTTGTAAGTGATCTCAACTCATAGTGCATAGACGTTTTACTGAACCCAGATACTACTCTCATGACTAAAACTGCCTACTTTCTGAAGTTAAGGGGGGGGGGCTTATTTAAGTTGACACCCTGTATGTTGGTATAAGTATTCAGTTTAAGAGCAATCAAATGGTTATGTCTCCATATCTGTGGGAAGGGAAAATAATACTTGGATTCGCGCGTGAATATCACTGTGAGCAGGGCGTACTTGAGAATATCTAAGAAAAACGAAGGAAACAAAATTTTGTCCGACATATGAAAAACACTCCATTTTTAATACTTATTTAGTTTTTTTTTGGCTGTAAAGTATATTAATTTTCGTAGATATTATCCGAACTGTAAGTGTCGAACAATGCAACAGTATTAATAAGTCGTGATGACTTACAGAATAATCATTTTATCATACAAATTAGATAATTGACACAAAATACTTACAAAATCGCAGGCTATTTTATTGGCAACTAATGAAGAATTTGCCTTATAGTCAATAAAAAAATTGACCTTGATGTTTTAAAGAGAATTTCTCATCTACTCACACGATCAAATCTAGTTCTTTCAATTAGAACATACCCAATTCGTAAGCCTTCTGATTTATTTTATTGTTGTTTCTTTTCTTTTTCAAAATTGTTTTTTTTTTGTTAGAGTTTTTCCTGTCTCATTTCTAAATTGTATCTCAGATGTCGGGTTTTTTAAACATTTTATTTCTATTTATTAGATTTTAATAATTTTTCATTTTCTGTTTATTTTATGTATGTTTCTTTATTTACTACGTTCATTTGTACTTATTTATTATTTATGATTGCAATTACTTATTATGATTGTATTTTATTATATTTATATTCACAAAATTGTATTTTGTATTGTATTATTTTACTTATATTGTTTTGTATTGTATTATGTAATTTTTGTATACCTCTATTATATTGCATTACTTTAATATTTGTATTGGAATTTTTCTTCCCTCCGACTCATGACGTGCTTTACACCCTTTGGATAAGCAGGGTCGGCGTGGGCAATAAAAAAAGTGGAGAAGATATTTTTTCTGTCCTTCTTTTCTAAATTGTATCTCAGACTTCGGTTTTTTTGGGGGGGAGGGGGTTTAGTGTACTTCTGATTTCTTGCCCGTGTTGCATGAGGTTGTATTTCTTATTATTTAATTTTTTTCTGTTTATTTTTTAAATTATATTTACTATTCATTGTATTTTATTTATTTTTAATTTTTTGCTTATTCTTATGTATGTTTGTTTATTACGTATATTTTTATTTATTTATTATGTATGTTTGTAATTATTTATTATGATTGTTGTATGTATTTTATTGTATGTATATTGACATTTTTATTATGTATTGCATGACTTATAATGTATTATATTACTTATATTGTTTTCCTCCCCGCCGACTCGTGACATGCTTTACACTCTTTGGGTAAGCAGGGTCGGCGTGGGCAAAAAAACAGGCTTCTTGGTTTCTAAAAGCTAATATTTCTATCACTTTGAATGGAAAGTCTAAAAATGCTTTTGACGACTTGGCTTACGATAAACTTTATCCTACTTTTGATAGTCAGCAAAACTTCTTGGAGTGAGTAATAGTGTTCATTCTATCGAATTTTACTTAATTTTCCTTATGGTTAGATTCTAAGACTGATGGACTATTCGAAAACTATCGGTAGACAATCTGCAAGATTATCCGCTTCTTATGACACTCTTCCCTTTGACGGGTTTCGTCCAAAATTTGACTGAAAGCTGTGATTTTGGGATAACCATAAACTTGTATACCTCCGTCCAGCCTAGGTATGCGGAAGATTTGATGATCACGTGAGCGATTAACTGCTCCTACGAGACACACAGCAGTTGCTAACTATATCATTCCAGCTAAATGCAACGACACATAAATGAATTTTGGATCACAAAAGGAAACATTCGATTGAAGAAAATTAACGAAAGCATCTACTCTAAGATCTAAGAAATGAATAGTTAACATTTGAATAGAAAAAGAAAGAGAAAAAACATAATACACAAAAATGAGTAAATTAAATAAAAAATAAAAAATAATATGAAAGTAAATAGATAACTAATTTAACAAAATAAAAACACTACAAGAACAGTAAAAAAATAGAAATTTAAACAAAAAAAAAAACCGTAGAATTCGAGGCTGAAGAAAAGAGGCGGCCCGAGGTAATTTTACCAACCGGGCAAGACAACAATTTGGAGCCCCCCACACCAACCAACGTAATTTTTAAATTCTATACTGTGTGTATTTTAAATTTCCAACAAAATTTTACTTAGAAATATGCATGTTTTACCTGCAAATCTGATTTTGATCTGATCTGACTACTATTTTTTAATAAGATACGGCCTTTTTGCTTAGGAATAATGTCGGGATGGTCTCAAACATTACTAAGTAGGAAAAATCTGAAATCAAAAAACATTGAGATACGCCTTTTACGCTTAGAAGGGCAGTAGAGACAATGTAAGATTTTAGGCCCCCACACCAACTTCCAAAACCAGATAACTTTATTGATTTAAATTTAATATCTAAATAAGCAGTTTTTGAGCAACAAACAATATGATAAACTGAAATTTTAAATAAAATGGTTAAAAAATTGCAAAACTTTTTAACACAATTTAAATATTCTAATACAAAGTATCCCAGGACTGTTGACATGTGACCCGTTGATCTGCTAATAAATTCGAAAGCATTAAAAATATTCCAAGAATAATGTTCTGAATTTAAACGACACTGGATTTTAAGTTCAGTAAGTTTTAGAACACACTTCTTGTAAATCTAGTGGAAGCCCTGAAAATTATTTTAAAAAATAATAATATCGGGGGCGTCCACAAAGATGCAGGGCCCATAAGCAGTTGCCTATTTGGTAATCTGGCCCTGACAATATACCTTGCTTATCGATGTGAAACCTTGATTTATTACTTTTTTTAGCCGTGTTACAATTTTTTTAAATCACAAACTTATCAAGAAAAAAAATTCTGTGAAAATAGTTTGTAATTTTACAAGTTTTCCTCTAATGTTTAGCACTTTCTGATGATTGAAAGAAATGTAATGGGAACATTATACGTACAAATTTGATTTTTTAAAAAACTGTTTGAATATTATTATGTAATGCTTATATTAAAATCCAACAATCCTTATCACTCTCAGTACTATTGTATTTTCTGTTTGCAAATTAGTTCTGGCGTCTTCTTTATTGCTAGATTCTTCACAGCCATTTAAGACGTACAAATGTCCTACTGCTTCTGGTTCAAGTAATTGTAACTTTGCATGCTCTCCTACTTGGTCCTTGTAAACAAGTTAACTTGTTAAATCTAGCTTGCCAAAATCATATGAGTTAAGTTTTTTTCAATAATCATACAGAAGGTGCACAAAAATATTCCAACAAAACCAACACAACTTTTGATATAACTTAACCCATTGCGCACTTTTAAGCTTTCTCCTCAGTAATATATAAATATAATTTTTAAAAAATATATAAATTTTATATATGGGATTCTAATACATAGAATTTTTGTACAATTTACAATGTTAGTATTGTCAATATCGAAAAAATAGAAATTTAATTCTGAAAATTTTAAAATAACATACCAGAATGATAATAATAAAATTATCTGTGGTGTTGAATTCACAGGAACTTCTTGTTCTTGGTTCGAACAATAAGTTATACTGTCGATCTCAAAGTTTTCTTAAGTGAAAGATCTGCCTTCAACTGTTGTTGACAGACCTTCTCTGGATTCAATATTTTCTATTTTGATGAATTTTTTCAAAATAGACACCTACTTTTCGTTTTCTGCTGCTATCATTGCTTATCCCCAATAATTTAGCAAAATGCACAGCACTTATAAGTATAACATTATCACAATTTTAATTTGCTGTTCAGAATAAAAATAAAGAGTGACATTCACCGGTTTTTCTTTCAACACAGTGTACCAAAAAGTTTCGTCAAAGTAAGAATCCGATGAGAAATGGTCTAGACCAAGGAAAAAGTTATATTTTCAAACGGTTTAGTATTTTTTTGGCCCACTATGCCATGAAACTGAAATACAATAGTCGGTTATGGGGAACGAGCCTCTCGGACCAAAGGCAAAACCACGAAATGAGGAAGGCGGAGTGTGGGTGGCAGTCATTCTAGGGAAATTAGGGCAGGGAGGGCTCGCTTTGAAAGCGGAGTCAGGAGGGGACACAGTAGACCGGACTGCACTTATGGTCAATCCGATCCCCTAGGATCGGTTTGCCCGTGGGTGCAGTCTGCTCAGTCCGACCCGTGAATGACTCACCAACTTTTATGGCCTGATGTTCGTGGAACAGATTTTGAGACCCCTCCAGGGTCTAGAGTCTTGAGCCGAGCGCCTGTGCAAAAGACTGAAGTGGGGGTGCCAAAATGAAAGGAAAATTTTTTGCCGTTTTCGCCAGAGCTCTCATGTCAATTAAACCATTTTTTCTCCCCTTTACATTCCAGCTTTGGCGCCACCCTGAATTTGGCGCCACGGGCAGTTTTCCGGTTTTCCCGGGCCTCGGGCCGCCTCTGCTGAAGAATGTAGTTCTAGTAACTCATGTCTATGATTTGGGTATGAAAACCACACTACTAATTATATCCTACTAGATCGATGTATTTTTGAGTTATTGCATTCACAGAGACAAACAAACATAGTTTGAAAAATATATTTTCGGACTCGGGGAGGTCCAAAACGTGGAAATTTGTCAGGATCTCAAGGTCGAGTACTTTTTCTTTGCCTACTTCGTATACGGGAAATTAAAAAAGCAGAAATTTGAAGGCGTGAATTACTGAATAACGCTACCATTTAGCATTGTATCCGGAGGTGTAGTGGAGCCGGAACAGAGTTCCGGCACAGCTTTTTTTCCCGAGAAATAAATAAGAAAAAATTGTGAAAACGTCCTTAAAACAGCGCAATTTCTGTCGCCCAGGTTAGAGTGTTCCGGCACTGCTTCTTTTGCGACTACACCACTGATTGTATCTGAATGAAGAGAGTTTCAACGCTATCCGTCATTCGATGAATAGAGAGAGAGAGCGGATTTCAAAGCTACTGGACTCTCCTACGCAAGGTTTTGATTTATTTCAATGTTGCTGTTTGGAAGAGATTGGCACGGCGAGACACTACACCCAATCGACAAAGCATTTATCAATGCTTAGGGAACGACTGTTTCAGATAGATAGGGGTACCACCTCCTTCAATTAAACTTTTTAATCAAAATGAAGGGTAAGCAAATATTTCTCATTGAAAAATTTTGAAAAGTGTGCAAAGACAACGCCCAAACTGGCATTCGGCTCCAGCCCTTAAGTTTGGCGTTCGCCCATCACCACCTGGGCAACTCATATTAATAGCCGAATCTTTTTAATCTTGGGTTTCCTGTTGGAGATCTTCCTTATTAAATCGAGGGTGGGAACGGGTATCCATCCATAGATCACACCCCGTTTCAATTACAACACTGACAAGCAACCATCACATGGGTCAATGATTTAAAGCGCTCTGGAGTCTGACGAAGAAAACGCCCGAACGGAGTTAAAAATTCGCCTAAGAACCGTTGAATCTATAAGGGGATTTTTTTTGTATAGATGTTTCGGTTATAGCTAAAAATCCTTTATATCATGGAATACCTAGCTATATCATGAAATAATGGATGAAGTCAGTGAAAATGTAAAATGCATCTATGTTTTATGATTTAACTAGTAATTTCATAAAGTAATGATCTACGCCCTATAAAAGAGCAAACTAACATTTTTTTTTACATCGAATTAGTAAAGTTCCTTAATTACGTTTCTTACGTTAAGATTCATAATTACATTAACTTATTTAACGTATTAGTTGAGAACATATATAACGCAATGATATATATAACTTACCAAGGAACATAATTATGAATAAATATATTATGGAGTTGACGTGAGAAACGTAATCACGAAATTTAAATTGAGATACGTGATTAGGAATATTAACGATAAAGACGAGATTACGAAATTCAACGTAAGAGTTCTAATTACATTTTACATACGTAATAGTAAGAAGCATAATTATGAATATTAACTATTGATACATAATTATGAAATTTAACATAAGAAACGTAATTACTTTAATTATATTGAAAATATTAAGTTGGCATTGCTTATCCGTAAAAAAAATTTGTTCATATTTACAACCTAAATGTCTATCATTTATCAATTTATAGAAAAATTAGTTATGTCATAAAATAACTTGTTATTTCACAGAACAATTATTAATATGTGGAATTATTGAATTTTTACGCACTTTAACTGACTTCAACGGTTATATCATGAATTATCTAGATATTACACCAAATAATAAATTTTCTTTTTAGGGTTCGCGTTTTTGGCTGATTTTGTAAGACACAGTTTCACACGTCTGTAGTCGTTAGACTCAATTTATCTGCACCAAGGAATGTAAAGTAATGTCTTTATCATCAGTAATTTGGACTAAATAATTTTAAAAATAAAAGAAATTTTTTTATTATAATATTTTATTCATATATCATCATTTTATGCTACGCAATATGTAATTTCAAACGCAGAATCAATTTAAAATGATAGTTAGTGAAAGAAGAATTAACAGAAAACATTGTTCAGGTATTGATGGTTTGCTTAAAAATTATTATCTGCTGCTCTTTCTTTCGTTAATATGGTAATACTGGTACTCATTGATATTAGTACTCTAATCCTGGAGTGTCAAAATCAATTCATATTATTTGCACGACTGCTGAACATAAATTAATTAATGAAACACATTTGGGGCATTTTTATGGTTACACAACACTTAAACTGTACTTCTGCATTGTGGCCAGTTCGTCTGATGGAGTTGTTCAGCAATACGAGCGCCACTGACAGTTTTCTAGGACATCTTTAGCATTACTTGGAATTTCTTTTTAAAAAAATTCTTAAATACAATTTCGTAATTAATATTCGTAATAATCCCTCTATGATTTCCTGCATTCTGCTCCCACTAACCTTAACCATCGAAAGTGTTCTTCCTTCGACTTTCTCGTATACTTCCATAATATGACCCTTTTTGCAAACAACTTTGACGCCTGGTGAAGAAAATCGAATATGCATTTCGGAATAATACCTCTTCTCGTAGACCAGTTGGATCCAAAACTGGACACAGGTATGCTACTTTGGTGTGAAGAACACAAACTAAATTTCACTTATCGTGCTTGTTGTGTCGTTAAGTTATCGCTTTCACACACGCATGAATAGAACAATAGAAAATAGTTCGTGTTCTTCACAGCAAAATTTATTCACGTATATTTATAACCAGAATTGTCGAGCTGTATCAAATTTTGGTACTGCATTTACTGGTTGATTGTCTATGATAGATTACACAGGTCTGCAATCAAAAAACTGCATAGGATTTTTTGACTGTTTCTTATAGATTTTTACTCACTGAAACCGGGGGAAATTCCATCACGTCAGGTTTTCTTGCAAAACTCATGTTTTTAGTTTAATTAAGCGTAAAATTTCTCTTTTTAACCTGAAATCTGGTATCATATTCTTGATATTGTCTATGATAGATAATAATGAACCAGTAAATGTTGTCTATCACAAGCAATCAACTAGTAAATGTTGTCCCAAAATTTGATACAGCTCTACAATTCTGGTTATAAATCTACATGACTAAACTCTGCTGTGAAGAACACGAATTAAATTTCGCTTATCTTACTTGGTGTGTTTTTGAGTGATCGCGTTCACACACGTATGAGTAGAACAATAGAATTTAGTTCGTGTTCTTCACAGTAGAGTTTAGTCACGTAGTTTTATAACCAGAATCGAAGAGCTGTATCAAATTTCGGAACAACATTTACTGGTTGATTGCCTGTGATAGACAGCATTTACTGATCAACCAGTAAATGCCGTCTATCACAGACAATCAACCAGTAATTGTTGATCCACAATCTAGCACAGCTCTACAATTCTGGTTATAAATCTATGTGACTAAACTCGGGTGTGAAGAACGCAAACTAAATTTCACTTATCTCAGCTGTTGTGTTTTTGAGTGACACGCGAATAGACAAACGTAGGCAGCCAACCAGCAAATGGAGTTGTTCCACAATCTGGTACAGATATGCATTCTGGTAATAAAAAAAATGTTAGAAATTCCATACCTATAGTTCTTCCACTTTTGACTTATCTTGTACACAGACAGACATAATTCCAAAAATGATTCTTTCAGGCATATAAATCTAAAACACGGAGATTTACCAAATTTTGAGGTCGAATTTTATGGTGATTACAATATACTAGCATTTTCGTTGTATGCTTCGTATATGAGAAAGTAAAAAAGATAATAATTTAAAGGAGATTCGAACCTCTGGTCTGAATCATCGAGGCATCATAATTTTTTAGGCTTGAATCGACTGTCTATATTTTTAAAAATTTACAGTTAAATATATAACAACGATAGCGCACAAAAAATGAATTTAATGCCATTGCAACGCGAGTGTGTTTAAATGCAGTAATTAAAATAATGAAAAATATTGTAAGAAGTATCAAAAATATTTTTTAAATTTATTAAATTTAAACAAAAAAAATTGTACCGAAATAAAATTTTTATCGCTAAAAAGTTAATTTTTTTTTCATTTGAAAGTGGTATAAAAATGGTTCTTATGCGATATACGCATCGAAGTTATGGAGGAAAAGTAAAAAAAAAAATCCCATTCCTCTAACTCGGATCATTTGTGATCAAAGTATCTCAAAAAGTGCGCGCCAATCATAAACAAAGGACTCGATGCGACAGAAGATAAACGAAATAGGCCCAGTTATATTTTACGATAACGGCCGCGACTCTTGGATCTTAACGGCAATAGCCGCCATTGGACTAAGTTTCCATCTTTAATAAAAATAACTTGCCTTTTAGCCAAACGTGTGCCTTGCAGTTTTTCTGCGAGCGGCCCGCTTTTATCACTGAAAGGGTTGGGGGATAAATTGTGCGATACGCCGGGAGATTTGTCAAAGTTTTGCCTCCACGGATCTCGGGTGAGTTCATGCGGAAAGGGTTGAGCGGGGATTGTGTACAAATGCGGTGGATTGAACTTTTGGATTAGATTTCATCAGCAAGTCTATTCAGTTAATAGAGAGAAATGCACATTAGCAAGGTTTATTTCATTAAGGGAAAACTATGAAGGGCCTTCAACAAACCAACAAATTATAAGTGTGAAATTGCTTATTGGGTATCGTAAAATAGGGTTGTTGGCTTCTGAAATATTATATAATGGTGTATAACTACCTCTATTTTAAATTAATAAAAACTTTTAGGACTTTGGTGATTACTTTATACAGCAAAATATGAAAAACAGGGTTATTCTAGTAATATTTCTTTCTCTTGTTCTGCATGACTAATATCATCATTATTATAATAACATGTGAAAATCATTATTAAAATTATTTTGGCATAGGTGTAGATAAATGTCCCATTATGAAACTACATGAGGGATATTTAGCGACAGGCCTTGTAATTTTGAACGTTGGCCAAAAGACTAGCAGGACACGATTTGCCATTGATCCAAGCAGAACTACATAAAAAGTAAACTTGAGAACTTAATTTTAATTTGGTTAAGCAATATTTTATGATTATTTTACAGGTGGAAACTTAAAAGTATCACTCATAGAAAAATACTTATAAATTAAGTTCGCAGTAGGCGAAAATAAGCTCCAGGACAATAGTATTCTTGCAGATAAAAACAACAACATACAATCGTCTTGCCAACCTAATATATATTTACTGTTAAATTAGTTCATTATCAGAACATGAAAAACATAACTTTCTTGAAATTTCCATTTCTTTCTTCTTTTTTTTTTTGAATAGGACTACGCAAAACATTTTTCTGTACTTTCTTTCTATTCACTCCATTTTACGTATGATAACTATAGATAATAACTTTGCCCAGTCTGAAGATTTGCAGTAACACAGTATGTATAACAATACGGGAACTGAAGACCACTCAAAATAGACCTCATTGCGAGCGTCTTATGCGGACATGCTCTAACAAGGATGAACGTTCTGTCGTCAGCGATGGGGCCGTTACCCAGCTACCGCAAAGCCGCCAAAGTGTATCACCATATGCCTCTATTGTATCACCGTATGTGCTAGGGTGAATTCTAACGACTAAGTACAAAATACGTAATCCTACTTCGAAAGGGGTGACCGATCTTACCTTTTAAAGATATGAAAAGAAGGCGTAGTTAATTTGTAAGGTCTCTAACATTCAGTAGATGGGTTTATTCCCCTAAGTCATATTACATCGCTACATTTATGATAGTTAGGCTGAATGTTGATGAATGTAGATAATTAATCTTACTTGAAGTCGAAAAAGACAAGAGGTCTCATCTTCCACTGACTTGAAAAGGAAGTATTATACTTTTCTGCTTTTTCATCAAAATCTCCATAATGGATGGATTATCGAGATTTCGACTACTCTTTCGTCCCTCGGTTAATACGACATAACAGTGAAGTTCTATATCCTGGTTATGCTCTTAATCCCCATTATTTAAAAATTAGTAGACTGATGTGCTTGCTACTATAGGACCAGCTGTTAAGATTTTCCTGGTTCTTCTTCAAGTGAAGCACAAATGTGGGTAAGTTTCCCCTAAATTTCTCCAGAGAGACAACCTATTCCCGTATATTGAAGCCAATTCATACTTCTGCTACAGATGCTACCGAGATATTAAAAGGTCCCTTGACTTTTAAAATATAGTAAATTTTCGTGAAAGGAAAATGAGAGAAGAATTAAATGCAACCATGAAACAGTTTCATTTTGTCTCTGCTTTAAATAAACAATATTATAATTCAGGAAGTTTCTGATAAAAATGAAGTATTTTGCAGCATGTTCAATTCAAAATATTAGCAGTTTCCGAATGGGCCTTTCTTAAAGTTACCAGATCAAAATCATTGCATCATCATCTAAAACCCAATAAAAATGTCATCTTCTATATGGTTGTCCTTCTCTTGAAAAAGCGCCGTATTTTGAAATTTGCTGAACGCCATGACACAAGTCCTGTAATAAAACACACACACACAATTTTAATTCTATGGAAAGAATATGAAAATGATTAAAGTTAAGTCTTCTCAGCAAAAAGAAGCATTTAATTGGTAAACAAACAGCAATTCAAGATTCAAGTAGGACTGTAGGCATCAAAAGTTACAGTACTCTCTTTTAAAGCTGAAACATCCGTCTAAGAACAAATCAATGCTAATTCCTTTATTTGCGTTTCTGAAGTTGCACCATGGATTATAGATGGAAACTGGAATAATAATTCAGTGATCAAGGAGATTTCTAGTTGGTTGTTCACTCTACAATGAATGCTATTTTAAGCAGCGGGAGTAATTTCCCCCTCGACTTCGAAGTATAATTCTACAAGAAGGGACGTTTTGTGTTCACAGCTTTGTCGCTTAGTGAAGAGAGCAGAGAAGGCAGTTTGATACAATAACTCTTCATGTTCATCTGTTGGTCCAAAATTTTGTATAGACCAGTAATGGCGAACTTTTTTGAGAAGTGGATCAAATTTTGTTCTTTTTTTTAATACTAGACCGCGGGTGACTAAGTCATGAAAGGGGGGGGGTGTGGTATGAAGGATACCGATAATTTGGAAACACCAAAAATTTGCTAACGGAAAAACTTGACTGTTGAACTTTTTCCCGTCCTTACTTTTAAAATCATCTAAGAATGCCAATTTTTTTCAACACTGCGAGCTAGTACATCCCCGTCCTACGATGCAACGAATAGGCGGGTCAAGTTTATGACCGATTGTCATGAGTCATTCACAATGATACGATAGAAAATCAGCTAGCCAAGGCCAACTTGGAAATAAGGGGCGTCTCGTGCATAGGGACTGCGGAACTGCTGCACGCCAACTTTTTTCCATTGTGTAACTTCAATGAATTTATATTATTTCTCATTTACTGCTTAAATCTATCAACAATCTACCCAAATTTTACATTAAACGATTTCGATCTCCGAATCAAACCGCGAGTAAAAACTGAGGCAGAAAACTAAGTTCCCTATCTTAATTTTTTCACTGCCCGAAGATTATGAGAGGAAAAGTAACTACAAGTAACTAGAACTATCTAGCATTGCAGCTCCGAATTCCGCCTGCAAGCACGCGTAGTTAAAGAGCTGAAGCCTTCCCCTTGCTTCTTCTACCACGTTCTTAAGCTGAAAGGGAATTGCGCGATCCACAGCACCACATAACTTGCAAACGTAATTTCACTCATTTTTCCACCGCGGAAATATTTTTTTCGAGCCAAAACTTTGAAAATAAGTAAGGAAATGAAGAATAATTAATTATAAATCAAAGTTTAATTGAAAAAGTTTTTTTATATTAATTAAATTTGAATGAAATTTCTTTCAATCCAAAGGATTTTTTCGATAATTTTTAGTAACAAATGTTGATGAGAAATTTTCCGTGATACAAATGTTTTCAAAATTTTCGCGACCCCCAATATTCTGTACCATCTTATTTAGGATCATGATTCATAGTTTAAGCATCGATTTCAAATAAAACGAGGTTTTCTTCAAGGAACAGAATTTCTGAAAGAATATTGATGTGTATTCCCATTTTAAAATATCACAGTATACCTTTAGATATATGTAATAGAATTAATTACTCTTTTTTCCTTTCATCTTGGCTATTTATACTACATCAGAACTTGAAGTCTACTTTTTAACATTAAAAAAATAATAAAAGATTTTCTGACGCACACAATATGAAACAGGATAGGTTATATGTAGCTGTTTTGATTTCAAAAGGTTAAACTTTTTTTAAAATCGTCATACAAGCATCAAGGTCAATGTTTTTAATCTTTTCGCAGGAAAGAAAACATAAAGAATGGGTTTTATTTTTAAGTAATTTTTTTATGATATTAATAAATAGTATTTACTTATTCTTATTTTCATATTAAATTATACTATAACATTTTTTCTCGCTATTTGATAAGAGAAATATTTTATATTGTTATTTTATTGTTCAACCGCAGCTGTGTTAATCTTTATAAATGTAGTAAGGAATACAGGAAAAGGAAATGGAAAACAAATTTTGAGTTTTAATTTTTTATTAAAATGAATTTGTTAAAATACTTACCTATTACAAGATAATTTTTTTTCTTAAGTTATTGATTAAATATAAAATTACTCAAAATTAATGGAAAAAGACAAAAAAACTAAGTAGTACAAATATACATCACTGCACAGTGAAGGATTGTTTAAAAGTTACAGCACCCCCAAGATAACATAATACGAGCCGCCACTGTTGGAAATATTTTTCACATTAGATATTTATTCGTTAATTTTTTAATATTTTCGATTGTCTGTTCTTTTTTTTATGATATAAACAAATAAGTTAATAAAAGTCAACGCGTTGGTCAATTAAAAAAACCTTCGTGGGTCAGTGTCTGACTCGCAGGTCATAGGTTCGCCATCACTGGTATAGATCTGCAATTTTGGTATGAAGACTCTACACAAAATTTCTTTTTATTAGTTCATTGCGTTTTTCAGTTACCTTGTTCATAAACAGATAGACAAAATTTCGAAAATGGTTGTTTTCTGACTCAGGGAAGTCTAAAACTTGAAGATTCATCAAAATCGAGAGGTCGAATTTTTTATGATTACAGCATTTTCTCTTTCTATAAATTCGTATATGAGAAAGTATAAAGTTGTAAGTTATTCCATCCAAACTAATTAAATGCTTGAAATCGAGATAACAATTTTGGATTAACAGATATTAAAGAATTTGATACAGAAAACGTTATAAAAATTTTTTCACTGACTTAGATTTAGTCACCTACTGTTTAACCTTTAGAATGCAGCTATATGGAATCTCAAAATTTTCTTTTAAAGCGAGGATTCTGGCAGAAAAATTCGAAAGTTTCTCTTCCTCTTCCGCTTTTTTCCTTCATTAAAGGATAAGACCTATAGTGCTTTCGATTACCCTTGGAACCATCTATTCTAGCTTTCCTTTATTAACAATAAATCTAGCTATCGTATATGGGGCAGTTCAACAAGACAGGTAATAAAACTATCATCAAGGTGATCAGAAAACAGTCAGATTAGATCCATGTGAGGAATGAAATCTTAGTGGTTTAGTGGTACATTATCTGTGATGAAACCGGATAGGAAAGAGAAACTATCAATACTATAATAGAAAGATTCTCAGATTAATTCCACGTGAGGAATGAAATCATAATGGTTTAGCGGTATTTTATACATAATGCAAACGGATAGGGAAGAGAATTTATCAATAATGTGATCAAAAGACAGGAATATTAGTCCCGAATCGAGAATGAAATCCTAGTGGTTTAATCGTACATTATCTATGATTTAACCGGATAGGGAAGAAACACTATCAGTAGTATGATGAGGCATGAAATCCTAATGATTTAATGGTACATCTATCTATGATGAAAATCGGACAGGGAAGAAATCTATCAATAGTATGATCAAAAGACAGTCATATCAGGCCCACGTGGGAAACGAAATCCTAAGTCGTACATCATCGATGCTGTACGATTAAACCATTAGGATAGGGAATAAAAACTATCGATAATATGATCAAAATGCAGGAAGATCAGTCCCAAGTGGTATAGATAGTGGTACATCATCTGTACCAGCCTATGCGTAGAGAAGAAATAGCATCGGTACAGCCATAAGAAAAATGTTAAGACGTTCTGCCACTGAGTAAACTTGGAAAGGTTCCCTTGTATTCCCAATTATGCTAAAAACAAAAGAATGGAGCTTAGATTCTGTCTGCCTTTTTACCACTGACCCGTATTTTCCATTTGATCCATAACCTCTAGAAAGCCAAGATCCTCCTCTATCTCTTCATATTTCAAGAAGCCATCCCTTTATGAAGAAAGGCCACTGAGTATCGGGCTATCTTCCTTGATGGACGATGGACGCACAAAACTCCGCCATTTTTCACTACGGAATTGAAGTTTCCATTCGGTTCGCCATTTCCAGCGTCCTTTCGACCGAAAGGAAGATCTTCTCCTGGCATTATCTGAAACTATGTTTTTATTCAGATGCTTCAGAGAAGATTTATGGTCCAGACGGGCCGCGTGGGAACCTAAAAGGATCCGAGTCTTACTGTTTTTGCTATTGCTCAGATTTTGTTCCTTGGTAAAAAAAAAAAAAGAAAGGTTGCTTTCTTGGAATTTGGAGAAATATCTGTGTTATTGGCTGGTTGCTTTAGCAATTATTTGGTCAATTTGTCATACGCAAGGGAGGTAATGTATCAAAATAAAATTTCAGAAAAATGAAATGAAAATAAAAATTTCATTCGAAGGTAGTTTTTTAAATACTAACCTTTTCCTAGCGACTGTTATAGATTCTGAGCCAGAAGATATTTTTACTTTCTCGTATAGGAATATATTTGATGATCTCGTATATTTTATCATCAAAATATTCCACCTCTGGATTTTTATTAATCTATTCGTTGTAGACCCTTTTTAAATCTAAACAAAACATTTTTGGAATAATGACTCTCTGTCTGTAAACACAATAATTCAGAAACGCAAACTCTTCATTCAATATTCCGTAGAAATCTACAATTTTGGTGTTAAGACCACATACCAAATTTCATCCGTTTAGCTCAGTGATGGGCAGAATACGGCCCACTTAGAGGTTCTATCCAACACACCGAAGATTTTAAAATAATAGTATAGCAATTATATAGCAATAATAGCAATTTTATAGCTGTCAGAAATGCTATATTTAGAACAAAATATAGCTTTTAGAAATGCAATCACATTTAACACCACACCACCGTCTTTAGAGCTTATGTGGCTCCTATCTGACTTGGTATAGGTGTAGGTGGACTTTATTGAATTGCAAAAGAAAAAATAGATGAATGGGGAAGGAAAAATTCAAAGTTGATGATCACACATAAAATTGACAACAAAAATAAAGGAAAATACACAATTTCTTGTTTATCAGAGTATTGAAAGAATGAAAATGATGAAGAACAACATGAAAAAGCTTACTAGAATGCGCAATTTGTTGATTACTGTAGTTAAGATGGAGAACCAATGCGCTAAATGTCGAATGCAAGGAATAGGGAGATTACCATTATATAAACTATGAGAAAAGAAGGATTAAGCATGCTCTATGTACGGAATGCAGGATAAGTTAGGAGTACTGATCAAAGGCAGTTGGATGATTATTCTAGTCCTGTATATAGCTTCGTGTAGCAGCTTCATTCATCGCATTAATATTAATTATTTTAAGCAATATGCCCAGTTTTATAATAAATTTTATTGGCCTGCCAATTTTTTTAGGAAGATGGTTCTAAAAATGTTTGACCATCCCTGGCCTATCTCGTTGCGGTTTTTAGTTATTGTGTTCACAGACAGACAGACATGATCCAAAATAAATTTTTTTCGGACTTAAAAATTTTTTTTCGGAATCTAAAATGTGGAGATTCCTCAAAATATCGAGGCCAATTTTTTTGACGATTACAATACTTTTGGCAAATTTCATTTATCTAGCTCTTTACCTTTTTAAGTTATCGTGTTCACATGCATACGAAAAGAAAGATAGATAGGGTTGTCCTACGTCCTGTATATACGGGACTGTCACCGTATTTCACTGCTTAGCCCCGGATTACTATTCGTCCCGCTTTTGCCCCGTTTCCTCCTTAATCTTTGCGTCACTATAATTTTAAAATGACTTGCGCCCACACAATTTTATAATTATGTGAAAGAAGAAAATGATATAATTAAGAAAGTAAAGTCA
>BGPR01000067.1:1756525-1862757 GCA_013235015.1 Araneus ventricosus
GCATATTTCAATAACTCCAGTGCTTCTCTTCTCCAATTTTTTATTCGCTTCTCTTGCATGTAATAAGTCCAATAAAGTACGATTGGATTCTGATCGGATTTCTGCAAATTTGCTTGAATATAAAAGGATTTTTTCCGATAATATCATTTGCTCCCACAAAGAGCGGACCTCCGAATCCAAGCAATAAAAGCAGGCTAATTTAAAACTTTTTTTGAAATCTAACGCCTCGTTTCTAGTCAAAATTTGGGCGGTTTTGACGTAATCAATATTTACATGAGGAATCCAGCAGAAATTTGGCGAAGAGTCAATGCCCGTGTCCTCAACATGATAGAGAATCCACTTAAATATCTCGGAACTTATCTGCCAAAGGTTTTTCAAAACTATATCGATGATTAAGCCAGGAACATCGATTTCGGTGAACTTGAAAAGTGCACTTGATATTTACCTTCATTGTAAAATTTACAATTAATTTTGCCACTTAATGGCAGCCTGCACATTAAGAAAAAAACGTGGCAAATATGAACCTCTTTTTTGCTTAGTACTTTTTATGAGAGTATCTAATTAAGAAAAAGTATTTAAAATAAAGTTAAATTAAGAAAAAGCATTAAAGTAGTTAGAGTATGTTAAAATCGAGTATCTAATTAAAAAAAGCATCTCTTAGGTAGGTTGGATCGAAAATCCGTCAGCGGAATTTTAGTTCTTTTTGATCGACAGTTTTGGTGTAAGAGCCCTCATGGCAAATTCCCTCCACCTAGATCAGTAGTGGCGAGCCTATGACTCTCGGATCAGACACTGACCCACGAAGGCTTTTTAACTGACCCACGCTTTGATTTTTATAAACTTATTTTTATATTATAAAAGAGAGAACAAACAATCGAAAATATTAAAAATCAAAGCATAAGAGAGAACAGACAATCGAAAATATTAAAAATCAAAGCATAAATATTCAATGTCGAATTTATATATAAAAAATTCCAAGTGGTCATCGGCTTTTGTTGTACAACAAAAGTTGCGAAACACAAAGGAAGCGTAAATTTTTTTAGAGGATTTTAAAAATGAGAACAACGAGTTTCTCAAGTTTTTTTGTTAACAAATTTTTAGTATCCTTTTTGCGACATTCTCCCCTTCCCTTTCCAAGTAACGTTCCTCCCTCACTTAGTGACTATTAAAAAAATAATGAACAAAATTTGACCCACTTTTCAAAAAGATTCGCCATCGCTGAACTAGATTGTTGTCAAATTCCATATCTAATTACTAACTAACAGATATAATTCAAAAGTTGGTTTTTTCGGATTCATCAAACTCTCCAAGTAGATCACAATACCTAGTCCAGGCAACGAAGGAAAAATAGAAAAAAAATACTGTAGTTTTGAAATTTGGCACAGTTGTTGGGGATAGTGTCCTGAACAACATACTAAAAGTCCCCGCCCGTAGGGGTTACGAGGGGGGTACGGGGGTTTAAGGGGGGCTTTTTCAGTTTTTCTTAAATATCTCAAAAACTATGGGTTCTAGCGAAAAGTATGCAATTACAAAAACAAATTACATTAAATTCCCTACAAAAAAGAGTCCTTCATCTTTATTTTAGCATCAATAGTTTAGAAGATATAGGGAATTTTTTTTTTTTTGAAAAAGTGAGTATTTCTGAAATTCCTTATTGCATTGGTAAAATCAATAAAAGATGCCGAAGTAACTATCTACAGAAGAACCTCATGCCTATATAATAATCTTATAAAGGTAGTACTGTATGTGTTGAGAGTAGTGGTGGTGTCGGTGCGAGGGGGAGACAAATACATTTGAACAGTCGTCATCAATTCCTCTCCTCACATCCGTTTCCCTCCACAAGATCAATTCTAGTCGAGTCAACGAAGGAAAAATAGAAAAAATAAATAGTGTAGTTTTGAAATTTGGCACAGTTGTAGGGATTAGTGCCCTAAACAACATACTAAAAGTCCAGACTGTGGAAGTTACGCGGGGGTTTAAAGGGGACTTTTTCAGTTTTTCTTAAATATCTCGAAAACTATGGGTTCTAGTGAAAAACTCTTTATTATAAAATTAAACTACATTAAATTTTCTACAAAAAGAGTCCTTCATTTTTTTTCTTAGGATGAATGGCTTAGAATATAGAGCGAGAATTACAATAAGTGGTTGAAAAAGCTAGCTTCATTTTTAAGAAAGAAAGTTTATATTTCAAATTGGCTGCTATCTATTATAACATTATATCTACAACATAATATTATATATAATTATACATACCTACATAAAAATATGCATAAACACTTTTGACACTTGTTCGTAATTAAATTTCATTCGATTCTTCTACTTCTCGATCAAGTTCGAACTCCGTGATCAGCAAATGTCTCGGTAGTGACTGTCCCGCATCGCAGCTCGATGGGGAAGATGCATGTGTACTACCCATCTAATCACCCATCTCGTATCAATGCAGTTCAATTAATTAATCGATTCTCCGGCATTTCATACTAATGACTTTTACGACAAAAATAGCATGTATGTACCGGGCCTTAGTGTCCGTGTTTATATGTTGACTAGGTGTTGAAAAACAGATGTTGTGAATGTGGAATGTTGCGAGCTTTTATGTTAAACTCGTCATATTTATGTATATTTACATTATACTGTCTTAATATACTTATTTGGAGCGTTTACAGAAACAAAAGACTGAGTAGAAATGATCTTGTGGAGGGGAACGGATGTGAGGGGAGGAAGTGATGACGACTGTTCATCAAATATATTTGTCTCCCCCCCTCACCGACACCACCACTACTCTCAACACATACAATAGTACCTTTATAAAATTATTATATAGGCATGAAGTTCTTCTGTCGATAGTTACTTCGGCATTTTTTATTGATTTTACCATTACAACAAGGAATTTCTGAAATACTCACTTTTTCAACTCCCTATATCTTCTAAATTATTGATGCTAAACTAAAGATGTATGACTTTTTTGTAGAGAATTTAATGCAGTTTATTTTTGTAATTGAGTATTTTTCTCTAGAACCCATAGTTTTCGAGATATTTAAGAAAAACTAAAAAAGCCCCCTTTAAACCCCCCTGTACCGCCCGGGTAACCCCTACGGGCGAGAACTTTTAGTATGTTGTTTAGGACACTATCCCCAACAACTGTGCCAAATTTCAAAACTACACCATTCTTTTTTCTATTCGTCGATTTTTGGCCTTTGTTGACTGGACTACCTTCTCCCTATGTACTTCGTGTTGAGCAAATAAAAAGAAATTATTATTATGAGCATTCACTTTCTCCAACTAGAATCAAAAGATCACTAATTCTCTAACGCGCCTGCAAGCCCAAAAAATTTACAACAAATTACCCAGACCCTTTCTTGTAGCTCTATAATATATTATAACAAATACACTGCATACTAAAAAAATAATTTCCCAAGATTCACAGAATAACGGGTACCTTACATGTAGAGAATTTTGTCATCATCTCTCGACAAAACTTTGTGGCGTAAAAGAGTCGGAATCGATACTGGTGGACGTTTAGGGGGAAACGGCTGTAATAGCACCCCTGCTGGCAAGGAAATTAACGGCCATAATTACGGATGTGAAACCGCTTGAGACAAATTAAGCTTCCTGCTCACGCTAATGCGTTTGAGCCTTTAAAGCCAATAGGAGAGTAAGCGAGTACATATGGATATCAGCAGGAGAGATCAAACAGTGGATCTCTAGAATAATGTAAGCACAACACAGCCAAAAACGGCTCCTGTGCCATGAAAATTTACCAGTCCTCTCAAAATAATGTAATGAAAATGCTATTATGTTCATCATTTCTTCCCCAGTTTATGGCATAAGCGCGATAGTTAATACTTCGATTTTAATAAAACCTGTGTGGACTGCATAAACTGTAAAAGCGAAGTGGACTTTGTTTTCATTCCGATCGAAGTTTGATTCATTTTCCAATTAATTTCAATATTTCCATCAGATGTTGAAGTATTACTATTATAAAGCACAGAATAATCTTAATTCTGGTTTCAATAACTCTAATATTTGACTTTCGTAGTTTTATATTTGTTTCCGTAGTTTTATATTTGTTTTCGTAGCTTTTATTGTCTTCCGCAGATGACTATTAAATTTTTTGGAAGTGATTTATACACTATTTTTACTTTCAATTATACGAAGAGAAAGTATTGCAACCATTGACATATCTGACATTTTTAGACTTCTCTGGGTCCTAAAAAAAAGGAAATGTGAAATTACTGTTCGTTTCAGAAACCCACGTTTATCACTTCTGGACAACTTTACTCCACATAGGGGAGATACACAGTGAGCAAGAACTCTTTTCCGGAGTTTTTAATATGTGCCTTTTCTTTCAGGTATTTATAATATTCATATTCAATTTTTTTTCGAAATTAATATTAAAATAATTAATATTTTCATATTCAATTTTTTTTCGAAACGAACTATTTTGTTTTTAATTCGAAACTTGTGTAATGTTTATGTTCTCTATATTGGTTAGTTCAGAAAACAAACAACTTCTCCTCGATTTTTCATCTTATCCCTATTTTGGTGAAATCAGTCGACTAGAGCATGCGCAAAAGCGCTGAGGGTATACATATCTGAAAACGGACAGTCGGTCTGTGTGTTTGTCTACTTGGCTACGGGTATGTGAGAATGATTATATGTAGCGAGTTCGATGCATGCAATATGACTGATGATCCTTTAACCAACATTGTAAATCTGTATCAACGGGTAGAGACCCTTCAGCTCCTACTTAGCTGGTGCTATAAGACAAAAAGAAAGATATTTTTAACTAGAAAATCTCCCGGCATGGTATGACGGATGCAAATTGCCTCTTCATTCGAGAGATTTCCCGTCAAATTTGACTTTTTTAAATAGATATATATGCGAGAGAAATGTTTAACATTGGTTGAAAATAAATGAAATAAACATATGTTTTATGACAGGAAATATTTTTTTTATTTACATATTTCTTTATTCAAAAAACAGCATTCCGTGTGAAGTATTTTTCGTTGTTTAACAATTTTATTACTATTCAATAACCATGAAATTCTCAGTTGTCAAACGTAAGTCAAAAGTTAAAATTTCGAAGGAATTCTTTTTCGAAATTCTAATCAAAGCAAAGCACTTATCTGCTTGTCAAACGTTGCCAAAAAATATTATCAAATTATATCATCAAGATTGCAGTAAATAATCAGATGTATCGTGGCGTCCAAACTATATCACGCGCAGGATATAGTTTGGACATATACCATTGACGTGATTTACTACTTTCTATTAAAAAACGGGAACTAATTTGAAATATATGATTAATATAATTTAAAATTTCTCGGGAACTATTGATCATAGCGAGATAAATTTTATATCAATCGATAGAAAATTTTATTTCACTATTTTAGAGCTATTAAATTTGAAATTAGAACGACAATTACTCTTTTAAATTTAAAATTACTGAACTTTAGGTTAACTAAAACAATAAAATAATGCAATATGGTTTTAAAATGCATTGAAAATTAATTAGAAAAAAATGCGCGGAAATAAAATTAGTATCACTGAAAAGATAGTTTTTTGAATTTCAAAGTGGTGTAAAATGTAAATGCAAAAATAAATTTCCAACATCATTAGATTAAATGCAACTGAAAATATAGAGTAGCCAAAATAATAAAAAAAAGAAAGTTTCTATTTCTATTGAAAGAATGACAAACAGTAAGATATTATTTTAAGTAAAAGGTTTCTGCTTCTAGTATACGAATAAAAAAGAAAAGAATATCGTATACTGGAAAGCTATACTATCAAAATATTGGAAAGCATTCTATAAAAAACTAAGGAACCACAGATGTATTGTGACATATACCATAAAAATTAAGAAAATGTCGTTGCGAACACAATCATAAGTGCTCTCCTAGAGCAGTGTTCCCCAACCTTTTTATTGCCGCGGACCGGTCAGCGTTTGATAATTTTATCGCGGCCCGAAGGAGGGGGGGGGGGCGTTGATTGTTGATATTTTAGATTGTTTTGATTTAATAATTTTAATTTAATTGTATTTAAACATTAAAAAGAACAATTTTTAATAGCTGGTTTTTTAATAAACAAATATTTAAGCATATTCAAAATAAAATACAGTTGCACTAAAAAATGAATATAAAGTGATTTAACATTTTAACTCACTAGAACGCTAAATCAATGAGAACCCTGAGTTTGCTTCTTTGCAACGAGACGGTTCCATCTGGGGGTAAGAAATCGATCACAAGATTTGAAGAAAGACAGTCAAGTTGAATGAAAGCTTATAAAAATGGAAATAATTTAATGTTCCTTGGGCGGCCCGGTACCATTTGATCCACGGACCGGTATCGGTCCGTGGCCCAGGGGTTGGGGACCACTGTCTTAGAGCTCTTCCCAGAATGCGATACACCTACGCAATGCAGTGTTTTCATGAAAGATTTTTTATTCACTATCGAAAAAAGTTTTATTTTATACATGTATCCAGGTTATTCTTTACAATGCCTTGGGAATGCATGCAATTTATCGAAATAACGCTGTTATTTCATACTTTGCCAACCCTTCCTTCAATGGAATGCATGAATTTCATAAATTGTGGGTAACAAATATAGCTTTCTCGTTTTTTCCCCGTCCCCTTGTTGGTTTAATAACTTAAAAGAAAATGAAAAACGATACAAATAGTCTTCACTACCGAAAGTAGAAAAGCTTTTACTTCAGATAATATTTTATTTGTTTGTCACCCTTTCAGCGGAAGCATAATGTTTTCTTCTTTTCTGTTATTTTGGTTACACTATATTTTCAGATGCCGATGTCTCTTGAAAGAAAGATGTCAAAGAAAAGTCATTTAGCAGTTACCAAAAAGCAGTAACAGCAATCGAAAATCCCGAAGTATTTTATGGCATTAGATTTGATTTGGCAAAAAAAGAACCAAAAAGAATTACTAGGAACTACTTTTAGATATAATCTTTATAGAAAAGAATGTTTTTCTTGGAATGTAGACAATTCATACTCACATGATTAACGTAAAAAGTGCAGCGTTAATTTAGTTCAGGAAAACAAAACAAAAAAGGCATACTCCAGGACAAAAATCGCGCTCTTTTAAGGGAAATATCTTAAATTTTTTTTTCTTATTTATTTGCGGTAAAAAAAATGAGCAGTGCCGGTACGCCTTTCCAACTCCACCACACCCCTGATTGTACATTCACTACGGGGAAAAGCCTCGACAAAGTCCACCATCCCCAACAACTGTACCGATTTCGCCAATTTTAATTTCATATGAAAGCTCGTGGTCCCTATATACCTTATCGGTGATCGCCTTCCCCCACCGCCCTCTATTTCTAAGACATATCCCAAAATAAAACTTTGACAGAGTCCTCCAATCTCAACAACTGGACTGATTTCGCCAATTGCAAGCATAACTACTGGCTATTAATATTACGGGCGAACAACTAGTCACCGAAAACGACTAGTATGTTATAATATTAAATACTATTTCAGATAAAAAAAAAATTTAAACCTTTCATATGAAGTCTCAATATCTTTTCTTTGGCCTATGTTACCAGCATTTTCCAAAAAATTTATTAATTGTATGAGTAACAGGTAAAATATTGGAAAATCAAAAGATAAATTTTTCCAAAAAAAAAACTATTCCATTTTAGTATTGACCTCACACGGCAACAACCTTATTCAAACAATTTGTGTTTAATGTGCTGATTTTGAAAAGCTAAAGGTTAGACAAATAAACATGAAGTAATTTCATTGATCAAAAACAATTGAAGCGACACTCCTTAGAGTTTACTAAATTCCGACTCAAATCGTTGCTGATTGAAATCTATCATTACGGAAAACAGACCATTTTCAATCAGCACCATTTCTAATGCCATTTCTCTCAAATTACAATCCTGGGAATAGCTTTTAGCAAAGTCAATGTCTTCAGTATCTGTGCAGAAACCCGTTTCCTCCGCAGGACTGGCGGTAACCCTTGAGCAAACAACCATCTTTATCTATCAGCGGCATGCCGCACCTACCCTGTCAGCACCCATCCCCCTCCCTTGCATTTTGAAGGAATATTAGCAATTCTGATTTAACAAAAAGTGGGCCCAAAGGGTTCTATTTGGAAGCGAAGGCAATATTTACGCGCCATGTCAACGACAAACTCTCCGCAGCAATTCCGATGCCTTTCTTAATTGTAGGGTTGGGTCCGATGTTTGTTACTTGGTGGAAGTAGTATCGGGTGTAGCTGGTTTGAAGGTTCGTGTTGGATTTATGGGATCTTTGCTAGTTATTTAATTCAATTAACGGCGACTCTGGATTAGAGTCATTTACCTTTGTTTACGTGTATATAAGCGTGAGCAGCTTTTTTTAAACATGATAATAATGATGGGTAGGGTTGCCATACGTCCCGTATATACAGGACTCTCACCGTATTTCACTGCTCAGTCCCCTATTACTATTTGTCCCGTTTTCTCCCTATACTCTAAGCACTGGCGAATACAGGATTTGAGTCTGGGGGTCATTGCTGCGGGTTTGAGCTGAGGTCATAAAAATTTTGTATCGCCGCGTCGAATGTCAAACCTTATAGCTTATGTAAACCAAAACACTTTAACTTTATAGACTTTACTACCTGGCAATAAGAATCATAAAAAACAATACAGTACTTTCGATAATTTAATAAGAAATACAATGAAATAACTAGCCAAAAAATGTCTTCTACCGCGTCAACGCTACAAGTAAAAGTGGAATGACTAGAAAGGTAGGAAAATTTTTGAACCTGTCAAGCCAGAAAGCAATATTGTCACGTTTTTATTATTTTTTTAAAAAGAGAAGTTAAGAACAAACAGTTGTAATGATTTTGAATAAAATCAAGAATTCTGACTTAGCTCTGGGGGGCTGCAGCCCGATAGCCACTCCCCTGGATTCACCACTGACTCTGAGTGAGACACAGGGTGCTAGATTATTAGATTATTTAGAAAAAAATAATACCAACTAAGACTGCAATGCAACTATGAAATTGAGTATGGAAGAAAAATGAATGAAGCTTTTTGCAGATACAAAGTATACTAAGCAGAAGTCATATCTACCAAAGTCATGCGAATACGTATTTGCCTTTCCAGACCTCAATGTGAATAGTTAGGAGGAAATGGAGAGTTAGGGGAGATTTCCCTAACGTCGATTCAATAGTCAGACAAAAGGGAAAGGTTGTCAGTGGAGACAAATGAAGTAATTTGGATTTGACATTATAATTTTAAAATGATTTGCGCCCAATTTTATAACTATGTGAGAGAAGAAAATGATGCAATTAAGAAAGCAAAATCAACTTTAAAATATGACTGTGTAGCTAAAAAGGATTAGCCTTGCGTCTTTTTTTCATTATTCTATGTGTTCATTTTAGTAGAGAGCTTAAAAATTTTTATCCGAGTAAAAAATTTTAAGCAATCTAATAAATACCTACCCACTTTTTTTCATGTTTTATTTATTTAGCACTTAAACGTCCCGTATCATTTTTTTGGCAATTATGGCAACCCTATTGATTGAACATGCATGATGCAAAAACCATTCAAAACGCACTACAGGGCAGACTGTTGGACCTAGAGTTATCAATCTAGCACATAATCAATTCTTGGGTGGTAGACGCTCACTAAGAAAGGATTTCTCAAAATTTTAATTATATTTTTAATTAAAAATTAATCGAAATTTTAACGTTTTTCCTGAATAGCTTTGGAGTATGTTATGGCACAAAAGTCATTTTTATGCCACTTTAAAATCCAAACCATTGGCTTTTCTATGATACCAATTTTATTTTCGTGCAATTTTTTCTCTAATTTTAATCAATTTTAATAAATATTTTCAATTATATTTTACAAAACTTTTCATTGTTATAATTGTTTGTATACACGCGCGTTGCGACGATTTTAAATTCATTTTGTGTGTGTGTGTGTTATAACTGCTATAACGAAGTTAACTCTTTCAGTCCCAAGCATAGAATTATTCATTCTAAAATTCTGAATTTGGGGAAATGTACTCATTTTGGGCCTAAGATGAAAGTTCAAAAAGAAAAACAAATTAAGAAAAAAAAAACGGAACATAAAAAATATAATAATTTTTAAAAAAAAATAGCTGGAATAAAATATTTGAACATATTTAAAAATAAGAATGAAATTGTACCTGTAATTTCATTCAAATTATATTAAAATTAATTTTTATTTTGACTTTTTTCGCTGAATGACTTGAAGTTCAAAAAGGCAATTTTTGAATTGATAAAATCGATAGTGCAGCCATTTATTGGTAAGAATAAAAAATATATTAAAAGTAGGAAAATGCGAAGAATTATATGATGCCCATTTGGTATCAGAGGTAGGTTTAGATGTGTGGAACAAAAAAATAATGAAAATTATGATTCCAAATGGCATCACTGGGACTGAAAGCGTTAAATATAAAGTCAGACGAATAAAATCTAAAACATTACCATGTGAAGATTTTAAGATTAGAGGTTTGATTCTCCTTTTTTTGCAAGGAAAATGTTGTGTACCATATATGACGGGGAAATAATTAAGTGATTCGTGTTGTGGGGAATTTAATTTAAGAAAGATTTTTAAATTTAATCAAATCAATCTTTTTTTAGTCAGAAAAAAACTAGACGTGTTTTTTCTTTTTCAGTCTGTGTCAAGAAGTCACAAAATAAGACTTTTTCAACTAATCAGGTCTGATCAATTTCCAAAAGATATTAATCAAAAACTTTATAAAGATCATATTATAATTATTTATATTGAAATGATTTTGTATTGTGATTAATATCTTATAAAGGCATTAATTAAAAACATTAGAAAGTCTCCTAATGTTTCAAAATAAATGAAATACCAATCGTAGAAACCAAACCTAATACTTATCCATGTTTATTTCGATTCTTTGACTATATGGAACTCCAACATTAATACCATCCTACCTATCATTAATAAACCAAGAGATTAATAGGATTATGTTGTTGCGATGCAATCTTATCTGTAGACTAAATATAACAGATTCATCCCTTTAGGAGCCAAGTGGAAGTAAGTAGTCATTAGATAGCCGGTATATGATTATTTGGGTTTTGTTTCTTCGCCTGTTGTTTTGCTGAATGATATGAGAAAGGTTAGCCTTTGTTTATTTATCCAGTCATTTGTGTGATAACAATTCTACTTAGGAAAAGGTTATGCCTCTAGGTTGTTTATTCTAGCACCGCTTAGCGATTATTGATGCTTTACGCTTTGCCTGTCTTTGCTGCCTACTTTCTCGTATCCGTGAAGAAATCATTCAGAAAATATCCATGGAGAAATCATTGCAATAGTCACAAGAATTCAACTTTAAGATTTTGAAAAATATCAAAGTTTGAAATCTTTTTTGATTCCTAAAAAAAATTTGGAATTAGATTAATGTATTCGTGTGTTTCTAAAGGTGCTAACTCAAAAAAACAAAATGCTAGGTGAATGAAATTCGATATAAGCTCTTTCACAAAAGTTATACATCTTCATCAAAGTTTGTTCTACCAGAAGAATTACTTTTCTTGAACATACGCTCGATTTTCTGCACTGTACTACGAAACTACACAGAAAAAATGCCATATTTACCAAGATTTTTTTATCATGTTCTGCTGTCATTTGTATGAAGTAAAAATATTGTGAAAAATTTTAATTAGTATTGCATTTATTTACCTACACGGTCCCATTCACACTCAATGAAAATTGTATGTAATTTAGTTATTTTATTTATTTACACACGCATTGATACTTCATATTAATATATTTATTCGTGTGTATTAAAACGTTTATTTGTGTGTATTAATGCGTGCAATATACTAAACCTGTGCATGTTATCGTATATATAATTTAAAATAAGTTTTTTTAATGGTGGAAATCAGAGAATAAATGGAGAGAATCAGAGAAATAAATCAGAGAACCCGAAAATCAATCAGACATCATGGATTTGATAATTTCTTTGAGTTTTAAGATAGTATAAAAATCATTTTCATCGTATAATAATATAATACTAGCTGTATGACCCGGCGTTGCACGGGCTAAATCGAATAATACCTGAGGTCACGTGACACATGCCTAATGTGTGTTATAATATTGTTGAAGTGTGTTTGTATTAGTGTTTTCACCTCCTGCTTCAGCTGGGTGTAGATGGGAGGTCCTGTGATAAATTTGGCCATGAATTCTGAAGCAATACGCTCCTCTCCCTGTAGACGGTACAATCTGTGCACCCATTGAAGCACTGGTACGACCTTATGTTATTTTTGAAATGCACTGATAATTCATCGGAGCCATCCATCAATCCTTTCATTTCCACTGGATAAACTGTAGCCTGCTCAATTATATTTCCATTATGATAACAATGAGTGTAAATTCCTCTGGTATTCTTTTCATCCCGGAAATACAACCCTCCGCATTTCAGACAGAGATTGTCCATTTTTCCACAGTTGTGTTCTTCAGATCAGAACAGTTCTAGCTGTATAAAAAGTTTGTATCTGATGGTGATTTTGTCCTTCAATAACATTTAGACGGCGTCCTCTTGCATGTTGTAGTATGGCTGACAATCGGCTATTTCTTTGTTCGTTTGTTCCTTCGGCTCTTCTCTCCTGGCCACGTTGTGCCATTATTACCAATCGGCTATTTCTTTGTTCTTCTGTTTCTTCGGCTCTTCTCTCCTGCCCACGTTGTGCCATGTCTGACAATCGGCTATTTCTTTGTTCTTCTGTTTCTTCCGCTCTTCTGTCTTGGCTACGTTGTGCCATTACTCCCAATCGGCGGCTTCTTTCTTCTTCAGTTTCAACAACTCTCCTTTCACGTTTTCTAACTGCCTCCCGTCTACTGGCAGCATCCCCTATAATTCCTCTTTTTCTTTTAGGCATCGGAAAAAGCGAGAATTGAACAAAGCAAAAATAGTAACTTCCAAATATCAGCTTAAAATAGAAGCTTCCACAAATATTTAAACTTGATCAAATCAATGAATAATGTTTAAAATCACTAACATTACTAATCTATATCTTTCGGCACATAACTTTACAGAAACAAAACACCCCTTTTAATTTCGTTAAAATGATTTTGTTGGACGTTATATCACGGGATGAAAAAAAGAATTTATACACTTTCAACAATACATTTTTTTTATTTCTGTCAGCGTCACTTTTTTTATTGTTGTTGTAACAATGCTCTTTAAAGTAAACGACTTCAACAATGAAATAAATTTTGAATTGCTCTTTAACAATGAAAAGTATTGTTATAAAGTATCCGAAACAATGAAAAGTATTGTTGTTAATTAGTTTTTAATTAATATATTTTTCACTAATTAAATTTTCGATATTTAAATGGCCGAAATGGCTTACTTGAATTATTCCTCGTCTTTTGGTACTTTCCGCGCGTTTCTCCGTTCGGCGGTTCGTGAGAAGATAGAAGGACATACATACATACATACGTTTGTTTACCTTCGAATTTTAATAGGATAGATCAAAAATTAAGAGTAACGAAAGCTCAGTGGAGAAGACAATTTCAGATACTTTTAGGAGATTTTTACTGATGTAAATCGCATAACGCACGGGCTCGATCATTTTTGACTCCACGTTATAAGTCACATTCTTATGTGTAAGTGCTAGAGAAGGTCAATCATTTTTTACTCCACGTTATAAGTCACATTCTCATATGTAAGTACTCGAAAAAGTCGATGAGAGAACACACCATTTTTTTTTTATTTCAATCGCATCCAACTGGAATTGTTCTGCCAGAAATGCATCGAGGTAAAATTGTTTGGGTATCCATGAAGCAAGTCACCGATTCTTTTAGATAGAATTACCTTAACAGCACTTATGAAGGTTTTCTCATTCTCATTAAGATATGAACAATGGTCATTTTCACGAGCATCTTTCTTTTGCTTTTGGTATTGGTACTGATGGTAGTGATGATTTTCCAAACACAGAAACTAAGAAATTAATGACTATGGGATTAACGTTATTAATAAAAAGAAACATCAGAGAAACATACAAGCCAATCTCAGGGTCGTAATCGAAGAGAAATATTCTTAAAAAGATCAGATGTACAGGATTTTGTGTTGTTGCCCCGTATTGAAAAGAGAAATCCAGGATTTGTTCCGATTAAAAGATCATTTTGATATTTTCCCTATTTTTACTCGCAACTAGTTATTTAATATTAGAAACGGATAACTAGATATAAAAGAAAAAAGAATAAATAGAAATCGAGATACGTATCTACTATAGGCCATACGTAGAATATATCTAGAAAAAGCATAATCTTCCTATTATAGGAATAATGGCAGCTAAGTATCATAAATCCTTTAAATATTTTTTACTCGCACCATGTGTAGTTACATACTATCGTTAGTGTAAATCAGAGGTTCTCAATCTGAAGTACATGAAATCAAAGTTGTTAATAGCGGAAGCAAGAGAACACAAGGAATGGGAAAAGGTAGAGAATTTTGTTTCTTCAAATGAATACTTACTATTTTTTATAACTATATCACTTGAATATTTAGTTATTATGTAAAAGTCTTTTTGGAAACTATTGTTTTAAAAGAAATTGGTGTTAAGAGAAAAAGCAGATGATACACTATTATAAAAGAACTAAAAACTATATATATTAACATAGGTAGATGGCACCACTTTTATTAGAATTATTTGCAAATGATAGTATGAAGAATTACATCATTATTTAAACGATAATATCAAAATAAAATAAGTTAATATAACGTTTAAAAAATATATATAAATTTATAGTTTAATTTATTAATGATGATTTAATATAGTATATATAACATATTTTAGTTATAATATTTTCACATTAAATGCCGAACTGTATTTCGTATTTAGCTTTTAGCATTTATTACTATGATTTTGAATCAGTAAACATTTAGTTAATTTTCTCGTTCTTTTCTTAATATATTTTGGAGATTTACTCCTATATTTGTTGTCTTTTTCCAACAATTGGCCTTCACAGAAGGTTGGCGCCTATAAATTTCGAAATAATGTGACATAATCGATTCCTAAAGTCGATTGGCATTTGATTGTTGGAATTCCGTATCTGAGTTGTCTTTTTCATAGTAATAGTTTTTAATCTTATTATCTTTCTGTATTTCATTGTGTGAATAATATTAGGTTATATTGTTTTTTATATTTAATTTTAAATGAGGGTTTAGTAGGTGTATATGATGAAAACGTTATTTGAGTTTTAATGATATAAAATTATATATATATTATATGTCCCAAAAAAATGAAAGTCGGTTTTTTTTCTCCGTATACCCTCTTATTTTTTTCCTTTTATGTCAAAACAATTGTAAATAAAGTTTCATGTAATTTGAACCATGGCAACCCGTGCCGACTTGCATCTAAACGTGTAAGTCAATACTTATGTACTAAAACGGGCGAACGCTGACACGTGTCTGTTACAGAGCACACAACATCTGCAAATGGTAAAGACAAAACAAAACAGAAAAAAAGGTTTTGGAAAGCTTCGGCAGTGGCAATGCGCAACCCGTGAAACGTGTCAGTACCAGTTTACTCAGGACAGCGCACATCCACGTATCAATGTGCTTATAATTCCAAGTTGTTTTGTTACTAAATGTTTGTATAATTTTTAATCAGTGAACAGAACATGGCAGTGGAATTGCGTAGTTCTAAAAAAAGTGATACTTTTAATAAGGGAAATAAAACATCAAATAACGGGTTCAAAACTTCCCTCTAATGGGCAATTTCTCTCAGTTTTGTTTCACAATATTCCAGAAAAGAATTTAACTGTTAATGAAAGTGCAAATATCGCTATTCGCGAATGTATTATTTTTTGATAAAAGGCACGCATACCTACCAAATCGTTGCCAAATTGTGTGAGGAAACTTGTGTACTTTTTACTTGTGTACTTTGAAACTTGTTACAAAAAAATGCAAAGAAATTACGACTCGTATTCAAGCGGCGACAACAAGAATTTGTAAGCAATTTAGACAATTTGTTCGACATTGCACACGCTGATGCACTTCAGTTAATGAAAGTAGAGGAAGATAGGATGTTCTTGCAGCGCCAAAGAGAGCCAGGCCGACCTGGTCACTTAGGTGGAGTGGATAAAAAACTGACCGACAAAGAGGAAAGGGAGCGACTTCGAGTTGTCAGAGAAGAAAATCTGCGAATCAAATATGTTTCCGCTTCAAAATCCTCGGCATCATACGAACCATTGCAAAAAGATTCCTCTTCGAATATATGGTTTCAAAAGATTTCCCAACACTGATCGGAAGCTCAGAACCTGGGACAAGTAAATCAATAATGAGGAAAGATTTTATTACTCCAAAGTTAGTTGCTGCATTAGACAGGTGTCAGTTAAGTATGCGAGATTCTGCACTGTAATAAAATCCCGTAAAATTTACGGTTTTAAACTGGCAGCTGGGTTGGTTGTGCAAAACCGTAAAAGTTACGAAGAAAATCCGTAGGCACAACGGTTTTTTACCATACAGGAAAAAGTTTTTCCCGTAAAAGTTAGGAAGTAAATCCGTAGTCACAACGGTTTTTTACCGTATGAAATCAAGTTTGCTCCGTAAAGATTAAGTCATCGAAGTAAGTGACATCATTGACTGAGTTGAGTTCTTTTTCTCCTTCTGTTCGAGTTCAGTTGAAATGTGCTGATGTGTATTATCAATTAGGAATATTAATTAATCAAGGCTTAATTATTAATTTAATTAATATAATTTTTAATTGAACTTACTTGGACGATTTCGATGCAAGATGGTGACAAAGCTTCTAGCTCCTCTGAGCCGGGGATCGAAACCGCGTTCTTAGAAATAAAAGGCAGTCGCTCGAACCACTAGACCACCGGAGACTTCATAAAATGAAGTAAAAATAATCTATTTGAGTTTTAAAGTCACTTTAGCTCTAGTGGCGCCATTTAGTGGTGTAAAAATCAACTATTGCCAGAACACGTGTTTTAAGGTTAGCTTTCATGAGTGCCAACAGATTACTGCAACATATATAAACAATAGCGGAGATGGAACCCTATTAAAAACATGAAATGAATGCAATAAAATTACATTTAAGAAAAGGGAAAGTTATCGTACGGAAAACAATACCGTATGACGAAAAATAGAATTTGAACTGACGGTTTTTAACCGTTTATGGCTGGATCGGAAAACGGTGAAAAACCGTTTTGTCAACAAAACAGCTTTAAACCGTCAAATATACGGAAAAAGTCCGGGAAAAAAACGAATATTTTTTACAGTGTGTGTTTATTCTTGAAGCTACTATTGATGCACTTGGATGTAACATTGACGAATTTCGATAAGCAAGTCTTCAATTCAAAGAATCCGAACAGAAAAACGGGAGGAGCGCGCGGAAAACATAAAAATTGATTTCCAAAACGAGGTACGGGATGTAGTGACCTTACATTGGGATGGCAAACTGTAGCCTGCTTTGTATATATATATATATATATATATAATCTAATCATTACATAATCTAATCTAAGTCATTACATATATATATATAATGACTTAGAAATTTTCTATCTTTAAAATAAATCCTTCTTAACGAAAGTTAATTTTTAATTACTTCCACTTTCATCGTAATAAACTTACTTTCACTTCCACTTCGAGTCACGAGTCGGAAAATCCCCTTCTTCCGATATGTAACCTTTCTGCGCATTGTTAACTGCCCTTTTTTGCTCTGACTGGAACGGCGAATCGACACACGGCCGGTGTTGCTCGTCAGTATGATCATGGCGGGGACTTGTAAAACTGATCCATGATAAAATCATTTCAGCATCTTTGTGGTACTTCAATAAAGAAGAGATTCCGTTAATTGTCTATGAAAAATTCTTGCAATGCCTCTACAAACACCCGAAATTTGTAGAACTTTTCATATATTATTGAGTACTCTATAACTGATTTGATTTTGCTTATCTTCGAAATGTAATAAAATGTTTTAGACATTTAACGACTGCAATCTTCGTCAACTACCTCTACACTTCACTTAACGGAACAACGTTACATATATATATTATTATTATAACTATCAATTTCGATTTAATACGAATTCAAATTATTATTAGTCATTCTATGCTGAAGTGGTAATTTGAATGAAAAATTATATATAGATGGAGTGAGAATGCAACACAGTCATACCTTGACGTCGCGTCGCCCCAATATCATATGACCAGCGCTCCAACCAGGAACTACATAAAATCAGAGCTGGCAGATCCCAAAAAACTCTCGCTTCGAACAGTCATCTGTGATGTTGTTAGTTTGGCAACTGTAGTATGGTGCTTAGAGCATTGGAATATTACTTGCTTGTTATTTTTAATTGTTAATTAAAATTAGAAAAAGACAACGATCGTGTTTTGATTTAGCCCCATACTACATATAATAGGGGGCTCGCGCCTCAGAGAAAACTTGACAATTCAGCTATTAAGCTGTCCTTTGAACTGTTATCAATTTGCGGATTACGGGTTTTCAAAAATTTCTTCAGTGCTTAAAATAAGACGATCCAGAAGTCTGAGATTGCCAACTAAGAAAATAAGTTACTCTGCGTACAACTGTGCAAAAAAGTTTTTAGACATTCTGAGAATACCCTTCTTCCTGCATCCGAGATTTACCTGCAATTCTGTGTTCCTACAACACATCCGTGTCAGAGACTATTCCTCCAAAGTTCTTCGGTAGAGTGCTGAAAGGAACTGCAGTCAGAGAGATTATTTTTCCCCCATGAGACTGTTCCTGCTTCAAAACTGTAAGTACAAGCCTTCATATCCTGACTTTCAATCTAAGACTGTAAAGATGTCTATTACGCTGAATGATATACAAAGTATTGTCCTTTCTCTAAAGTGTGCTCCTACTAAGGCTATCACATTACTAAACCAAATAGTTTTTGATGAGCCTCATGGCAGAAAAACTCGCAAAAGACGGAGGGAATTTCAATCATTCCCTTCAGACTTTAACATAGTAACAAACAAACATAGAACGTAAACAAAAAGTTAAAGAATCTTTCAATCTACCTGGTTTCATTGTCTAACATATTACTTCTTAATATTTCTTGATGCTGCAGAACTGTGTGATTCAATTTTTTTTAGCACTAAAAGATCTAAATAACTTTAAAGAAAACATGACTGATAACTCAAATTCAGAGACTGAAAATGACGCTAAATTCGAAACCGAAATTAAACTTACTTCGAACAAGAAAGTAACCAAAGTAAGCACTAGTAATAACGCACCCACTTACGAAACAGAGCCAATTAATTCTCCCCCAATGCCTAACTCCCCTCTCCCAGCTGACAACCTGATAAACAAGGAACCCATAAATTCTTCAGTGCAAAACTCCCCTCCCCAAGCTGATACTGAATAATCAAATTACTGACTTCGGTTGAATGCACGCCTCTGATGAAACAAGTCAAATTAAATAAAAGTGTGTAAAAATAAACAAATATTTCAATCACCAAAAAAATTGTTCTTACTGTTACGAGCATAACTTCTGCGATTCGCAACAGATTCAAAATTTAAAGCAGTACGGGTCACTTCACGTTTATCATGTGAGCATAAACCGACATCATTGAAAACTACCAAATAGTCTTAGCGATCAATTCAAACGAATATTTACAGTTAGTTACAAAATCTCATAACAATCCTCAACATTACGAATACCATTTATATTCTTATCAAACCCACCACAAAGAAGAATCTTCTCCAACCGCCAATTAATTTCAAGTCCACTACCCAAACAACTCAGTACCGGAATGACGTGACAAGAACTATCTAGGAAGAAATTCCATGTCATAGTGCATTTATCGGCATGTGTCACTCCAGGACAAAAGAAACTAATTGGTACACGTTGCTTTGATTTCCCACACGTCCAATAAAGTAACGGACCGACACAAAATAAATAAAAAGTTGCTGAAGAGAAGGGCCCGCTTCATTTTAGCAATGTCTTTTGATTAACTAAGACTTCGTGACAGGGCCCTGTCCCCCTAGGGGGCTCTTATGCCTCTCTCACTGAACCGATTGGACAAGTCTTCCGGTATAATAAAGGCGTATCAAGAACAAGGAGGTTAGAGCGGAAAATCTTCTGTCCGGATATTAACGAAGGATGAAGAGTGTGGGTTCGTCAAGTTTTGTTTTCTTTTGCAACGGCACGGAAGATTGGAAAATTAAAGCACTTTGTGCATAATTCTATCTGAAAGTTTTGTGATAAGCCACTTGAATGATATCACGTGATTTTTAAGGGAAAATTAAATGGAATTACAGTAAGCGCTCGTATAACGCGCTTCAGTAAAACGTGAATTCCTGCGACGAAAAAATTGTGAATAGAAAGCTCAATAAACAGTCTCGTATCTTGCGTAAGATAAATTCAACATTTTCATCGTTTTTTAATTTTTAATTTTTTTGTTTAGAAAAGCGAATGTACACTTACCTGCTGTTATATAAGTAATGATTTAACTTTTAACCTTCTTTAAATGCTCCTTTATATTTATTGGGGTGCTGATTACGAATCGGAGGTTTGCCACCAAAAGTTTTTGTTGGAATTTTAGTTATAGTCAAAAAACAAGAATTTTTTCCCCATTTCTTGCTTATAACTCAAAAACTACCAATTTTTAGTACATCATCATTATACTTGTATACCAAAATAATCAGCAGAAAATTTCCTACAACTTAGGTCTATATAACTTTTGTAGCACCGCTTGTTTTTGAGCTGACGAGCCCCCACTGATTGGAAGTGTGACAACAGTTGTCCGCAGTGGCGGTTTTCGCACAGGCATTAGAGCCGCTCTCCTCGAGAATCTAGGGGGCCTCAAAACCTATTCGATGTACATCGTAGAGCTAAACCTACGGCGATTTTCTGACTTTGGGGAGGGGCCTCAAAGCGATTTTTAGCCTGTGGCCTCATATTGACAAAATCCGCTACTGGTTGTCCGGAAGAAATGCAAGCGTTGAGCATTGAAATGCTGCCATTCGATTAGAATATGTAGAACCGTCATGCTAAAATTGCGATGTGGACACATAGGTATATGTTCGCCTAGCAAGTAGCTTTCGTTTGTCCGATTCGTAGAGGAGTTATTACAATGTCACTCTTTCGTTTTTTAATGTAGGTCAATTTTCTATCATAGGTTTAATAGTCTCAAGACTCCATTGACTCTGCTATTTCAGATGAATATTAGTTTTTACATGTTTTTTTCAGATCGCACGCAGGAACGGAAGTATTTAAAAAGTGAGAGACCGATCGATCAGTGGCGTAGCAACCGGGGGCAGAGAGGAGATATAGATGCACCGGGCGGCATGGAGTCAAAGCATTGTGTGCGTTTATGCCATTTTTAAATCAAAATATGATGAAGGGCCTAAAAAATAATACCGAACCCCTGACCCCGCTTATGCTTGTTAAACCACCGATGACGACTGGGATAAAAAAAAATCATATTACTTTCAGGGTGTCACTTTCTCTACGCTACTGAACATGCTGACAAAACGTTAATGCGTTTATGATACCTTTTAAAGTCAAATACGATGAGGGGCGAAAAAATGCCATGCCTCGGGTGCCGTTTATACAAACTAAGTCACTGATGTGAGGCCGCGGTTGCCAAGTGGTAAGGTCTCGGCCTCAGAGCCGAGTGTTTCTAGGTTTGAAATCCGATTCCACTGAAGATCCGTTGTGTATTGGGTTGCCTTCTCTCGTGTTGCTTCAAAATGGCGCTTTAATATAACTAAAACTAAAAGTCACTGATGTTGACGGGGAAGGCAAAAAATCATACTATGACCCGGGGCGCCACTTAATCTCGCTACGCCACACAGGCTGATTTGATAATTTTGTCAGCTTGTTCGCTTCCACTAATTCCGCATGGGCTGGAATCCAGCAAAATAAGACGGTAAAGCATCTAGGGAAACAGGAACGGCGCTAGAGTTTGCCCGACTGGGAGGCCCGATTTGCCCGACAGGGGCACGACCTACTGTATGGGGGGACGAGTGTAATGAAATTGGTCTCAAATTTTCGCCAGATTATTATTTATCAACTACAGTTGAATGCCCTGTACAAATATTTTCCCCGACGGGATACGAAATTTTTCCCCGATGGGGCCCCACCACCTGTGAGGAAACTCAATAAAGTCTAAAACTTCAAAAACCAAAAACTTCAAAACAGACTGTGATGAAGAGTAGTTTTCTTTCTTTTTTACTAAGGAGGGAGGCGGCAGGATTCTACTGTTCACAGATCGACTCGTCTAGCTAGTTGCGTTTCTGAATTATCGAGTTCACACACACAGATAGACAAACTAACAAGGAGTCATTCACTTGACGGATTTTTCTCTAAAATTTGGCACATGTTTGAAATTCCGGCAATAAATCCGCATATCAATTTTCATCTATTTAGCTAATTTCATTTCTGAATTATTGTGTTCCCAAATGAGGACGGCCGGGCAAACAGACTTCCGCTGACAGATTTCGTCCAAAATTTTAGATAGATCTTCAATTTAAGTGCCACATACCAAATTTCATTCGTCCAGCTTGTTCCGTTTATGAATTACCGTGTTCATAGACAGACAGATAAAATTCCGCAGATGACTTTTTTTTTCGGTCTCAGGTAGTTAGTTCTAAAACGTGGGGTTTCATCAAAATTTCGATGTCGAATATTTAGACTATTACAATACTCTCTCTCTTTATATACTTTGTATTGGAGAAAGTAAAATGGCCATAAACGAATTTCAGGACAAGCGCTTAGCAAAGATGCCAATTTCCCTAGATTCGGAATTAAAAAGTCCAACATAGTAATCGTGAATCTACCGGAATTTTCTTTTTTTCCCTCCCCCCTTTCTGACGGTGATTGGATAAGTACACATTGCACATCCCATCAGCGTTTGTTTCGCTATGTCGTCGTAACGAGGTTAGGTTCGGTAGCTTAACCTCCCATTCGTCACCGGAGCTCTATTTCTCCGTTCATCGGTAATTGTTGCGACATCAAGATCTGTTGTTCTTTCTTAACTGTATTATTCCTGTGCAAAGGCGCATTATGGTGTTCGGAGAGCAAAACAGTTTTTGCAAGGACGCGTAAATAATTCAGGGCGTCACTAATTTTTGCTGAAAATCATTGAAGTTGTGACGAATTTTCATAAACTAGCTAATTTCCACACACAACGTTTCCGTAACTTGATCTGAAACAAAATGTAGACCTTGTTCCCTACAATTAATAATTTTAAGGGCCGAATAATGTAGCAAAAAATGCAAAGGTTTTGACAAATTTTAAAGTTTACAATTATACATAGTAATTAAGCAAGTTTACATTAAAATGATACACTTCGCATACGAGAAAGTAATAAATTTATCATAAAAAGTGTTTAAAACAAACTGTTATCAGTATACTGAAAAGCGGAAAATTTTTATTTTAATCATTTTTAATGAAACTCTGCAAATATTAAAATAGTGCATTGCCGTTGAGAATATACAAGTGCACAAAATTTTATAACTGTAATAAAACCAGGAAGTGGGTAAAAAATCAATTACAAAACTCCATTTTTTCAAACATGAAACAAGTTAACTAAAAGTGTCTGAAAAAGGGTGTCGCTGCCCTATTGAAAATTTTAATAAAATATTAGTAACCCCATTAATATAAGTGATTTCATTAAAACATCTGTATTATGTGCTCAGTGGCATAGCGAGAGTAAGCGGCTTCGGGGCTAAATATGATTTTTTTTTTAACCTCTGTTGTCATCAGGAGAGCTCAGATAATCCGGACAATCTGGACGGGATTTTTTTTTGTTTGTTTTGTTAATCCTACATCCGTTCGTAGGTTAAGAACTTAGGTCTACGTATACAGTAGTATTAAAACTAAAATTAAGCTGTAGGAGAAGTTGTATGTATTTATGAAAAGAAGAAAAAACATGGATTTTTATAATTTTATTCATCTAAAATATGTATTACGTGCATTTTAAGCCGCATTTCGTTTAATCTGGACAGGGCCCAGTCCGGATTTTCGGGACTCTACTGTAGCAAGTGCAAATGGCGCTCAGGGCATGAAATTTTTCGCTACCTCAAATTAGACTTTAAAATGCGGTATAAAAGCACTAATGTTTTGTCTCCATGGCAACCAAAACATCTACACGCTCCTTGCCCCCAGGTCACTACACCACTGTATTAGCTAGAATGTTGTATATTTTGAGTCATTTCAGATGCGAACTTCGCTCTCCAACCCTAGCACTTTTCGTTCAATTAAGTACTTTAACAGGCAATAATTGTACTAATGTTTCAAAAATACAAATTATTTCACTTAAGGATCTACTTTCTTGCAACGCATTCTGCAGAAAGTTAAAAGAAAAACAGAAAATAAAATGCATTAAAAAAAAATCCATACTGCTTTTTGTGGCTTAATAACAGAGATCTGTAAATAAAATTTTGTGGGAAAATTTTTTTAATGATAAAAATATATTTTAAAGGCGGCATTTGTTTAGCAACCAACATAAATTAATAATTAATTTTATTAACAGTCAGAAATTTATTTTCTTGAATTATTAATTCAACATTTTATTAAATATTTAATTGTTTATACGTTTGAAATGGTGTAAACTGAGTCATGAATGAATAAAAGAAATAGCTTATAGGAATTTTGCAACATTTTCGGAACTTTAATGATGTATAAAACGCAAGGATATGTTGACTATCAAGATTTGATGTACTCCATCCCACATTCACAATACCAATGAATCCCAAATATCTTATCCCTACTCAAAATCGGCACTATACCATATGAGCCAATACCATAAATCAGTGGCGAATCCAGGATTTGGATCTGGGAGGCTATGGGGCTGCAGCTCCCCCCAGAGTTGAGCCAGAATTCTTGATTTTATTTAAATTCACTACAGCTATTTGTTCTTAATTTCCCTTTAAAAAAATGATAAAACCGTATCATTGCTTTCTGGCTCGATAATTTTCCCAGTCATTCCACTTGTACTTGTATCGTTGATGCGGCCGAAGACATTTTTTGGCTAGTTATTTCATTGTATTTTTTATTAAATTATTGTATTGTTCTTTACGATTCTTATTGTCACGTGATTCAAGTCTGTAAAGTTAAAGTGTTTTGGTTTACATAAGCCATGAGGTTTGACATTCGTCATGACGATACAAAATTTTTATGACCTCACCCACCCACCCTCAGATTCGCCACCTGCCGTAAATGAATGTAAACATTAATCAAAAGTCAATTTTGCTTTATGTTTTGTTTTGAAACTTTAGATATGTTATTGATATAAGTGGAATATAATAACATTTTTTCAAATTATTATAACTGATAATAATAATTCTTGAATGATACTCTATTATTATGTGGGTAAAAATTGCAATACTAAGCTGTGAGCAATTGATAATATCCAATATAGTAAACAAACCTCCAAATTTCCACTAATCTGCATCCAGTGGAATTTAGACTCAAACTCGAAATCTTTTGACCACAAAATTAATATCTGCAAATTTCTGAACATTAAAATATTATCGATTTAAAAAAGCACTGTGCCCTCTAACCTTTTGGATTTAAAATAAAGAATGGGGCCTCCAACAAATAAAAAAAATTGAATAAACAAATAAAATCTTTATTTTCATACAAGAGAGGAACACATACAACATTTATTCTTATCTAAATAGTAATAACTTATAACACATTAAAGCACCATTCGTATACAAATGATTTTACTGTAAGCTATTCTAATAGACCACTAGTATTAGTTTGGATACTGTGAACAAAAAATAGTGGTCTAAAAATAAACATTTTTTTATATGGTTGTGCTCAATGTATTGTATAAAAGGAAAATCATTTTAACTTTATTTTCATTACTTTAATTCAGCACATTTATCTATTTTATCAAACTAAAATTTAAATCTTTGAAAAATTTATTTTCTAAAGAGGTTGGATATAATTCCTTATTATTTATTCTTATTATTTCTTCTCTGTCAAAGGTTGTTTCTGTGTGTGTGGACTTGGGAATACAGGAAATAAATCTGGCTAGATAGTTTCTGATGTGCAACCCCACTAGCACTGGCCAACCAATCTTAGAGATGATACTGCATTGCACTGTTACTGTGAAAGTATATGTGATCAAACAAAATAGAATCAAGAAAAACATATTTCTTTCATCACACTTTTTATTTAAACACACATTTGTCCAATAATGTAGCACACAACCAAGGAAGGTCACTTTTTCTGTCACACAACAGGACAAACAAAAATAAAATTTTTAGAACCTTGAAACCACAATTTGTTAAGAAACAAAGAACCCTTGAGATAAAACAATCATTTTTACAATACATGAATAAAATTATAAAGATAACAGTACATTGCAAATTAATACATAAAGATGAGTAATCATTAACAAATAAGAAAAAAAAGAAATTAATAGTGGCTTTCTAAATAGTTAGTTGTTTAATATGAATGCCGCCACACATTCATCATAACATACAATATTCAAACACACTTTTTTCAGAGTTAAAAATAATGGGGAGGAAAAAAACATGATAGAACACATGTTAACATCTCATTTTCATTCCATACTAGTAGCTTGATAATCTATCACAGAGTTCAATAAAAATAAAACAATCTAAATCTATTTGGATGGAAAAAAATTAAAACCAACAGTGCCTGAACTTTCCAGCATTTTTTAACTTTCATTTTAGAGAGATTTAGAATGTTTTTTTAATACAAATTTTATATTCTTTTTTTTCTAATTCATAAGAAGAAAAAAAAAGTAAGTTTTAGAACTGAATTTTTTGTATTTAATCTATTTATTATTTTAATAGACCTGATTATGAAAAAAGTATAAAGATCGGCGTAATTAAATGCAAATGTATGTCAAAATATCAAAAGTACTGCTGCAGTACGAAATCTACAATACTTTATTTTATATATTTTCTTTCAGTCTACCAGCTATAGTAGCAAATACTTAAAGGTGACAAAAGCCTGGAACTGGAAATTCAGAAGTTATATATTACATATCAATCACCATTCTGAACCTATGTAAGTACCAATCTTGCTATTGTATAATTTTTTTAAATGTCACATAAAGCAAACAAATTTATTAAAAATAACTTTGATCTTGAAATCTCTTCTAGAATTTCTTTCATAAATTAAACACATTATATTTTGAATATCCTACTCTCTTCCCGATTTTTTTGAAAAAAAAAAGGAAAAAATTTTATTGTATCTGTCTGAATTTCATTTTCCCAAATAATTCTGTTAATTATATTTCCATGTAGAATGAAAATTGTTAATGAATCATTCAGTTTTACACATGAACATGAGATATAAATACATCAGTCAATTAAATTTATATTAATATTTATTTACAGAGTTTTAGTAATTTAAACAGTGAAAAATGAAATCAAGTAACCTTTTGCTATAAAAAATACTAAAGACTGCTGTCATCAAATTTGAGTTTAAAAAAATAGAAGACATTTTTAATCTATTAATATGAAAACTGGTATCGAGTCATTGCCCTGTAGCTTTAAATAACTTTAGTAATATCATTTAGTTTCAAAATTACTACACTAGGGCATATTACAAAATCAGCAATGCCAAAGCACTATGAGAAGAATATGCACAGTTGAATTGATTTTGATAACAGGACAAATAAAGGGAAGATCTTGATTAATTTTGCAGTTAAGAAATGTTACATTTTTGATGATTTAAAAATTTTAAAAGAAAAATAAATAGCTGGTTTCTTGAAATTTCTGTAATAAAATTTCTTTGTCTTTAAATAATTTAAGTATTTACTAGTTGTACAAAGATTTTCAATGAATGTTACATATTTAACCCTTTGTTAGCCATGCCTATTATATACCTCTCATAAGGCGCTGTGATCTTTCAGATTGTAGATAAAAAAAAAAAAGGGCACGCAATGTTTAAATCTTCAATTCATATAATTAAAATCTAAAATATATTTTCCTAAACAATATTTTCACAATCTTATAAAACGAATCCCCAGATTGCTTGCAAATCGTTTTCATCGCAAAGATTGAACATTTTAGAGACCACAGTGAAATTAGAAAAAAATAAACAATTTTAGACAATTCTTCTTAATTTCGAAAAAAAATTCACTCCCTACATTAAGTATATTTTGTATTAAACAATTATAATAGTATTAAAATTAAAATATGCAAATAAAAAAATAAATAAAGAAAGAAAAATTCCGATTTAAGGCACAACAATTTGAGAGATCGGAATCATGGTTTAAGGCCTTTGACGATGGATAACTAAAGCCAAAACTTCATTAATTCCCATTTCTCGAACGTATATGAAGATAGTTAAAAGGATACAAAATCACTGCCAACTGATTTTGAGAAGGAACGCAAAAAAAACCCTAGTGGAGAGTTAAGTTTATAAATAATAAAATGCTTATTAGAAGAGAGCTCAATACATTTTGAAAACATATTAACTCTACAAAGAAAAAACAAGTATCTCAGGTTGAAAGAAAAAGCATTCATTAGATTAAATAGAGTCTAAGAACTTTCAGTACCAAACATATACTAACATGTTCAAAATTAGACAAAAGGAGGAGTTTTTCCCTTTTAAGAAGGTACTTTCATTACATTTTTGAGAAGTTTAATAAAACTTCAAAAGACAGTTTTCAAAACTCTTACTTTAACACTAAAATCTAACACAAGAATAATAATAATAGAAAAAAATGTAAGTACTACTCTTGCTTATAACACAAACAACTTAAAGCAGGGTTTTTTTTATGTTGTATGTGTGTGTGGGGGGGGGTTAAATTCAGTTAAATTACTAAAACTCTACAAAAAATAACTGTTTAGAGGTAATTAATCATTAATGGTACCAATACAAAATTTACAATCCAACTTTAATATTGTATTTATAAAAAAAACCATCAATGCCTATCCACATACTTAGAAAGAACAATTACACGGGAAAATACTGAACACTATATGGAAACTTATCCTTCACAAATTGCTTTCAGCATACCAAAATTCAAGCACATCTATTATCAAGCACTAATATTTGTACTAATAAAAACTCCACACAAAAAATAAAATCACATAAAAAAATTCCACTTGTCATTGTTTTGAAGTTGCATTAAAAAATTCATCAGCTTTCAAGCACTCCTCTAAAGGTGAGCTGATGGAATATTTTTACAGTTTGATGTATGATTCATTCATGCTTATTCGCTTGTATGCAAATTTTAAAAATACACAAACCGTGGGCACAACCACATCCAACTTTAAGAGATCATGTGAATAAAATTTCATCATCAAAAAGAGAAATCTGATAAAAGTATTTTACATAACATAGAGAAACTAAGTAATTATTTTATTCCAATGGAGTTTGTTACACGGCTTAAGTTCACAACAAGAAAACAACTTCCGCCAAACTAATATCAAAATGGTACTGATAATTTTATACAAACTTAGGAACTGAAAAAAAAACACTTATATATTTTTGCAATAAGTTATTCAACATATCATTTATTTATCATATGATAAGGCACCAGTAAAATGTGTCACAATGTTGTATTTCATGCATGTAGGTGAAATAAAACTAATTAAGGGCTGATTGAAAAACCTTTTTGTTAGGAAGCTACAGTACATAAAACTGATAAATTTTATTCTTTCGAGTCTTTATTATTTCAAATGGACAAGACCTTTTATACCAGTGGCGATAAAATCAATGTTAAAGTTAGGATGTAATACTTTATATACAAAAATTGTTAGATATATTTTATTAAATGCATTACATGCAAAAAAAAAGTACAGGAGGCAAATATAAATTTCAAAAAATTCAAGTTGCTCAATGTTTAGTTCAGTAACATTCATAAAAGATAGAAATTGCATCATTAACAGATTATTTTACAACTTTTTAATATTGTTGTGCACATTAATTATACACCCCCAAAAATTACAAATAATTTTAAAAGATAGAATTGAGAAAGTCCTTCTACCTTTCAATGTGAGAGTTAAAATTTTTTGAAAATTTAAATGACATTATTTTACATAAATACATATGGCACTTTACATTTATATGTCAAAATAGAAAAATCTCTATATACATATTTATTAATTACTAAGTGTTCTTTAATACAACTCTTTCCAAAGAAAAAAATAAACTATGAAATAAGAAAAAAGTGTGTGAGTTTAAACTCAAATGAGTGCACCAACATAACATAGAAGATCAATAAAACTTATCACAAATTCTAAAATACACACAGTTCTTTTAAAGAAAAAAACACATTTAAAAAAATATGTACACATGTAATTGATGTAATACTAACAAGTTTTCATCATTCATTCAAATCTTCATATCTTGCACTGCAATATCAATTTTACAGATATATATTTTCTTTACAATTTGAGATGGTTGTGCTCCACTAGTTATAGTATTAGATATATGTACAAATATATCATTATATATATATATATATAAGAAATGACTGTTGTTTGAAAGACGAGAGCATAATTGCAGTTCCTCTTCAGCTTCTATTAACAAGGATATATTCAAAACAATTTCAAAATTATTACACCAATTTAGGGCAAAATGGTAATAACATAATAATACGGTAAATAATTTTATAAAATTTTTCCAGAAAATTCAAAATTGTTTTTTTCCCTATAATTTTATATTGATTTAATGGAATCAATATGAAAACCTACAGACATTAATTTTACAATTTTAAATAATTACAAAGAAAAATTATTGAACTTGAAATTTCAATCAAATTATGAGATGTTAACCCCTTCGGCACGAACACCGCATATGTGCATTTCAGCTTGACTCATCTCAGGGCCGAGCGCTGCATCCTTGCGTTACGGCGAAATTGCTGCTGTGGGACGAGAGCCACACATACGAGTTTAGCTTTTGGAACAAAATGTTTTCTATCAGATGGCATTACTATTCCATGTTTCTTTCAAAAGATTGGTCCCGTACATTAGTATTTCTCTCTCCGGGGTCAGATTGTAGTCGGCCACGTGTCTGCGAATCATTCTATTAGAATTATTTGATTTTTGAGAGTATAAATAGAAACACGTGCTGGCGAGTGTAAATAGAAGCATGTGTTAAAGAGCTCTTTAACTCATTTTGGGGTGATTCGTTATAGTTTCTCCTCTTGCTTGGGTTGGGATTTTATGGGAGATATTCTGTCAAGGGTTTTTATGCCTCTGTGTTTTATTTTTGCAGTTATTGTTAAAAGAACACGTTAACATTCCAAGGAGGAAATATGTAAATTTTTAAATGACAAATCTATGGATTTTTCCAATGATAGTGATAAAGCAATAAATTATTAGAGTTCTTTAGATAGTTATGAATCTTCAAATTCTGAATTAGAAGAGGATAGTACTAATATATAGCCAATTCCGTCATGTCAGTGGAGTCCTAAAATAGAAGATTTTTCAGAAGGCTTTGAAGAGTTAAATATTACAATTTTTTGAAGTATTTTATAATATTGAATGTAAATATTTATTTTTCCTATATTTTCAAATTTTGCATCAAAAATCTAGTGTTCATTTAGGTACTTTCAATTATAGGGAAATACACTATATTTTTATTTTTTATTATTAAAAATCAAGTATTTTAAACTTTGTTTATGATTTTGAATATATTGTTTACCGCATATTTAAAAATGGTTTCATTTCCATGTAAAGGACACTTTATGCATTATTATGCAATGCGTACTTTTGACAAAATTTAATGCCTGTTAGGTTTAGCAGGAGATAATGCTTTCGCCAGTGGGCACAGACTGCACTTGCCAGCTCTCGTCCTGTGGGCAAGCTTCCTTCAACGGGCGTCCGTCCCGAAGGGGTTAAAAGAGGGTCATTAAACATAAAAATGAAAAATATGCTTTACTTAAAGCTATAAATACATTAATTAGCTTTGAAAGTAAAATTCAGAATATTATCATTTAATATCTAAGACTCACAAAGAAAAAGCCATGGTTCCCATTCCATACTTTTTTCTTTAACAGATCAAGAATATTTCAAGGTTAATTTTTTTTTTTCAAAAGGTAATTTGTTTTGGATCAGTTTGGATGCTCGATTTAACAGATTTTAAATTTACAGGCTATAGACATATGTTTAAAAAATAAAGAAAATACTGTAAATAGTAAAACAATTCAAACTAAGCAAAGAGTTTTTGGTTGTTTCAGTTAAAGTGCTGAAGAAGTGTATGCAGGCAAAATAAATAGCATGCCAAAATATTCTATTACTTCAGAAAAAAAGGTAGAAAACTGAAAATTTTAAGAGATTAAAAAAAGAGCAACTATCACCATAATTAATTCCTTCAAGATAGTTTTGATATTATTGAACTATAGCATTGTTTAACAAAATATCTTGAAATATACTGATCAAAAAATAGATTTAGGAGTTTTAATTTGTTTCAAATATTCACTGCCAAAAAACTGACATTGCTTCTTTTTATAGACTAATGGGAACCATGCTAAAGACTTAAAGTAAACATAGTAAGATACATCACATTCTGGAAATGAAATTTTCATAAATCCATTTTTAAAAATTCAGAGTAGCTGGAAAAATCTTAATCCTTTGTTGGTTTCTTTATCAAAATGAGTAACAATTTTTGTTCAGTGTAAGTTTGATGCATAAATGTTACATGTTTAAACTTTTAGTTACACAGCGAGATTTCTTTTAATCCAAAAAAATTTAATGTCTGCACATAATTTGAAGGAATAGGAAATGCCATAATGTTGAGAATATGCATTTCATATCAATAAAAAAACAAACAGATAATGCAAACATAAAAAATAAATTTGCTATAAAAAAGCAGACAAATTTCAGTATGAATTATTACAAAAAAAATTAAACTGTATAAATTTATCTTGTGAACTTTCAAAATATTTAGCATAAGTAAAATTTGGCATGAGACATACAGTCACAAAATAAAATAGATCAATGAAAAAAAATGTATTCAACTTGCATGTTTTCAATAATTTATTTATATATTTTAGTAATTTATGAAAATGAAGTAGACTGTGGTAGAACTAAACAATACAAAAAATGAAAAGAGAAAAGTTATTTTTCCCTTTTATTTTCTTCTCAGTTTTTATTATGATATTTTTCTGACATCAAATAAAAACATATATTAAACATTATTTTCCTAATTCCCAAATTAAAATACTTGGAAGATAATTTGTGGTTATTTATACCTAGAATGAACTTCCTCAAAATGTCGTTTATACGGAATTTTAGTTAATAATTCAGTAATCAATACCCATGCTATTTATTTTGGCATGCAAACATTGTACAGACATTATAGATTTAATCAGTTACTACTTCAAAATTATTGCAATTTTCAAGAAATGAAAAAACATTGTACAACAGTGTGATTTGATAGAATGAAATGAATAAAATACTTTCAAAGAAAAGGATAAAACATTTATCTTTAAACCAATATTTGTGTTTGATTCAATGACAGGGCAATGCAAAACATGAATCTTTAAGCACTTAACAACTTAAGAAATCATTTCTTCGTTGGATGAGTCATTATTTACAAAATTATGTGTAGCATTTGGCGAGATGAGGAACTGTTGCTGAAGATCCTGTAAAAAAAATACCATCATTACAAAAAGCTGATCATATTTTTAAAAAACTTTAAAAATCATCTGCAGACACATTACTTATTGGAACTGGTACCTACTGGATATTACACACATCTTTCCTTACACAATAAACATAAGCTGCATAAAATGGTTACACATTTTCCCAAAAGGTTTTTTTGGAATGCAGAAATCGGAGAATCACCGATTCAACTTTCAGTTGTTGGGTTCTTTACCTCCTATCAATTTATTTGTTCTAATTTTCATTCTTCAAATAAATTCACTCATTCATTTGAATTCATTATCATCAAATTAAAACAATTATATATCAAGTCATTGTTTGCTGTTGCATACAGTCATCAAGATTGAACTAGACTGCATTTAGACCAAAAGACAACTACAGTAGTGGTAATGAAAATGCTGTTCTAACCTTAAACTACAGTGTCTGAATATTTATGACAGCTTATTTCTATAAACTTAAATAAGAGCAGTTATTATTTTTAAGACTTATGCAAATTAGGTCTTGCTATAAATACGAGTGTTAAAGTTTAACAGTTGCTCATTCTCTGATTCAGGTTTATTTCTGGATATTAATTAGTTCTTGCTATGCAGAGACTTGAACTCACCCATTATTAGGTAATATGCTATTTTTTTGGTGGATTCTAAATTTTCATTAGACTTAGAAGAAAGTGCTCTAATTGCTGCAAAGTTTATTAGTTATTATTATTAAATATTTCTCAGTTTAACTTTAGTTCAGCTGACAGTAAGATTTTAACAAAATTGTCAATTTTTATATAAAACCACCTGATTATTTAAACAACCAAGACTCATATTTTCACATCAAACTCATGATATTCAACATCAAATGCACCACCAGGGTTCGTACACATTTCCTTAAAAGAAAATCAAGGACTTTTAAGGACTAAAAAAACCAAAAAATAAGGACCTCTAAATTGAATAAACTTAACGAATTGTCGCACGCATTTTTAAATAAAATGTCTCATTTTTGCAAATTCAACCTATTAGATGATAAATTATAATATAAAACATAGAAGATACATTACAAATTTAACACAACAAAACTCCTAAAAATATGAGTTAATAAATTGATGAAAAAAAAAAACCATGAAAATGGTAATCAAATTAAATATCTTTTAATTCCAAACTTTTTCATTCAATTTTACATCCAAGGTATTTTAATTTCTTTTTCAGAAATTGTTTTTCTTAGTTCATGCGATTGAATAAATAAATTTATGCCCTTTGACTTTTTAGCCTCATTAAATTATTTGCTTTCTTATTTGTTTGGTGCATGTCCGTTTGGAGAAACATTTTCTTTAGTTTTAAAAAATCTATTTCCTTCTATACAGTTTTTCGTTTCAGTTGTTTTGCTTCAGTCTTTTCTTTGGATCTTTCACTTTCTAAATACTGCATGTATTTTGCTCTAGCTGAGGTGGCAGCCGTCCTCATTTCTTTAGTAATTTTTAAGTCATAAATAGACAGCTTAATAAATTCATGATTTACACGATGGAAAATATATGAAGCATCATTTAAATTTTCTATTTCCAGGGCCTTGTTCACCAAAAAACTTCATTGTCCATGTGACAGTATTAATACCATTTTAATAATCTTCCAAACTTTTTCAAAATGATTATTGCTAAAATAAGTTTGTAAAAAATTGTCAAGGGAATCACTCTTTGGATTGAAAGAAGTAAATTCAAATGAATTTGGCTTCACAATATTTAACAGAAAATCTGCATAGAGTAACAAAATTTTGTCGCAATCTTTTCCCAAAATACGTTTATTTTGCGACAATACAATCAATACCTTTTTCATTTTTTCCTGTGCTTTTTCGGGATATCCAGCCAATATTCGTGGATCAATGCAAATTGCAGGTCTTACTAGTGCGTAATTCACAGGACATTTCTGCATGAAATGTTTTATCATTGTCATGATGTTTTTCCAACTATCCTGTCTGAGTGTGAAAACATCCTTGTCTGCTAATTCCTTATTTTTTATCTTTTCTTTTATGAGTTGCTCTGCAGCAAATCCTAAATACACTTAACTTTTATCATTATACAAGTTTGGATCACTGAAGTTGAATTTGCATAAAGTCTCAGGTTTCTCAGTTCTTTCATTCTCTGGTTCCAAAATTTTGAAATGTTGAATGCAATCATTAACAAGTTTTAATACATCACTGGCAAAAAATGGAAGTAAAGGCTTATCACTTTGATACTGTTCTAAAAATGGTAACAGCACTTTTGACAATCATTCCTATGGAACCATGGACCAATAAAGGCCATCTGTAACTCCTCCCTTATTTCCCAAAGTGTATGCGATGGATATGGATTCGTAGAATGCGAGCCGTGTCGTCCCCCCACCCCATTCTGCGAGAGCCACTTCGACCGAGATTAGAGCCGCCGAGAAGGAGGAATTAGAAAAACAATAATCGGTGAAATTTTAAATTTTTTAATAATGGCAGAGTAAAAAGTAAGGACTTTTTAAAAATGGGGCTTAAAAATAAGGATTTGTAAGGACTTTTAAGGACTAAATGTAAAAGTAAGGAATTGTAAGGACGCGTACGAACCCTGACCACCCCAGATGTTGTCATACTTTCTACATGAAAGTTAAAGAACACTGCAATAGGAAAAACGAAGACGCAATTACTTAAAGGTTGCCAAAATAGCAAAAGCAATGATGCGTTCCCAAAAAATATGTTGCAAAAGCAATGATGATTACAAAATCAATCAAAATGACCTCCTTTTCAAAGGTATTATTTGCCCACCTTAAATTTATAATGACATACTCATAAAAAAATTAAGAAGTGCTTTTTCACTGGTTAATATTGTATCTTTGTAAACTCTTTTAAAATGCAAATATTTTAAGAGAAAATTATGAAAACCATTTAATATCTAAATGTAAAATGCACAAAGAAATTTCCCATGTCACTAAATTTTATAAAGATAACATTATCTAGAAATAGAACTCTGAATAAGATTTCTTAGATCCTTATTACTCTTCAAAACAGATACTTTAAATCAAAAGTTTAATTTTTTTTTAATTCCAAAAAATAAAAATCACTTTTTTTTTCTATAAAATGATATTGTTCAGCATGATTTTTCAACTAAGCCCCTATGCATTCTTTTCATGCACACAGCACAATTTATAAGGTTATTACAAAGATCTTTCAACTAGAAATTTTAGTACTAAGCCAACTGAAAAACAAATGCAATTGTTAAATGTCGCATTACTAAGGAAATTCTTCAACATAAGAGTGACATCTAGTCATAGATAACGACCTCAACAGCTAGAAAAAACTGTTTCTTAGAAGGTTGGAGAGATGATTTGTTTTTCATTTAGGGGAAAAAATTGTTACAAAACTTCTATCAGCTTTTATTTCAAAAAGAAGCAGAGTTCAACAAATATACCTCAATGTCATTTAATTTTCAAGAAATATTACCTTCAGACTTCTATAATTTTTGTTTGGAAAATAAAGGGGGGGGGGGGGAAAACAAAAGTATTAAAAATTTTTTTTTTTTAATTTTATTTTTTTAGCTTCTCTATATTTGTTATTTCTATTAACTGAAAATCTTTCTTCTAAAGCTTCCAATGAGATTATTTATTACATGTAGAAATGAAAAAAAAAAAAAAAAGCTGATGTATTAAATATTAATTACTAATGTCCCTGTATCAAACAGTAAAAAATTTTACTAAATAATACATAAAGCACTGCAAACACTTTTTAAAAATGAATGGAAAAAATACTGGTTGAAATCTGCTGTTTCATACTATTATTTATGATGATTTCTAAACTATTCTTTTATAGTAACAAACTGTTTCCTTTCACAAATAATCTAAATGCCCAATCATTAGCTATCAGGGATACTCAATGATCCGACACTCATTTAGCCACTTCAAAGACATCACATGTGAACATTCAGTTTTTCTTAACATTAAATTAAGTTATTAACTTGTTTTTAATGAAAAAGTACTGAAACCTGGAGGAGAAAACTTGAAAAGAATCATTTCAGAATTTTCTAATTCATTAAATAGTTGATGATAAAAAAAAAAGAAGAAAATGTAATTAAAAGAAATTAAATATTTTTCTGTTACTTAAAAATTTGTTCCTGGAGCGGATAATTCCTCTACATGATGCTAACCAGGAGAAAAAGCAATGAGCATGCTAATTTCAAATCTTCATTTGCAAAGAGGTCACAGCATGAATTTTTATGGATTTAGGCTTATGCCATGAACAAATATTGATAGCATTTACAACTAACATCAAAGATTTACAAGTCAATGTCTATATTGATTAGGCATACAATCAAAAATAAAAGTCACTGCAAGCTATTTGATTTTATTTAACCTGAGAATTTTTATAATCATTAAATTTTTTAACTTGCACCAGAATAAATAACACATTTGCAAGTTTTCAAGAAGATAAGGAACATTAAAACAAATTACTGTCAGAAAGGTAAATGATTTGCATGAAAACCTTTAAAATACAAAAAACTATACCTGATGGTTTTGTATGACTGTAGATATACTATTTTCATGATAATATGAATTTTCTCCAATTGTAGTGGTTATATGAGGTGTCGTTTGGGAATCAAGTGATGTTTCCATGGTACCAGGGCCTTCTGTAAAAAAACAATAATGAGTGCAGGTACAAAAGAAAACAAATAATTAAAATAATAATGCTAAATTTTTCATAAATTTCACTCAGTACTGACAAATTTTCAATTATTTTAAGAATAAGATTTTATTTGGTGCGTCCCAAGAAGTTGCTAATTCAATTAATTCATTAAAATCAAGAAAAGATGATAAAAAGTAACAGAGGATACAAACAGAAAGTGATGATATTTCAGAAATTTTGAAACACTTAAAAAGTTTTTAAGTAATGCTGAGAAACCCAAGTCCCCATTTAGTACTGCTGGGAAGAAAAAAATGCATACATTATGGTAATTAAAAAAAGTGCAACTATCACTCAACTGTAAATTCAAAGCCGTAAGCTGTGGACATTTTCAATTGATAATTGAAATTTAAAATTCTCAAAAATTTATAGCAGACTAATTTATTAATTCATTTCAAAAGTCAAAATTGTTAAATGTACATTTGATAATATTGCCAAATAAAAGGAAAATATTTTGTTTTAGTAAAATTCATAGCTAGAGATTTACTGAAGTTTGAACTGAAAACAGCATCAGACAAAAACATAATGCTAAAATGGGAAATAAAAGCTGGACCCAACTTTGCTTGCTTGCTATGCTATGACTGATCCAGTCAAAATCATTGCAGTGACCTGAGCTAAAGGCCACTTTCAAAGAATCTTAATGAACCTACAAAATACTAAAAGTGGAAGGCAATACAGTTGAACCACTTATTCTTTTTGTCCAGTCAGAAGTAATGTTAAATTCCTAATTGTGAAAGGAACAAATACAAAAGCCACAGTAAGAAACAAAATGAAATTTTGGAATTTTTTTAAGAAATTCAAATTAGTCAAGTTTTAATATAATGAATTAATTATACCTTATTAATTTTTTTAATTCCATAATATATATGATGTATTTACATAAACAGATATAATAATAAACAAACTCTTTATGTGAAATGAAATTTAGAACTATCCTCAAAAAGCCATATACAATGCAGTGCATTCTCTGAATAGTGGTGGTGACACCACTGGGATTGTGTGGAAAAGTGATTGTCCTCTGGAGGTAGTTCTTGTCTAGAGGCTTAAGAAAAAGACTACCCAGTGGATGGAAAAAGCCTACCAAGCAGATAAGATTCACCTTATTTGTTTGGTAGTTTAAACTAATTAATACCTTTAAACAACATTAGAAATTAACAACTCGTGATTGATGTTTTTTGATAAATACATTTTTCTCAATTAACAGGTATACCTATAGTTTCTATCTACTTTTATTTTATTTTCACAATTCTTCAAAAGAATAAAGAGTGAATCTTTAATTATCATATTCAAGACAAAGATGCAAAACAAGAAGTATATACTAGCTAAATACTGATAATAACTTCAATTTCCTCATATTATTCAATACACTTTCTTCAGATTCCTCAACTGTATCCCAACTCATGATTTTTTTTTTCTTTTCTGAATTTAAACTCAGTGCTTTTTTATGAAGTGTAATCTTGCTAATTAAAGAACATTACTTCAATCTTTACAATTTATAATTATCTTCCTTTAGAAAAATTGGAGAAACATTTAAAAAAGAGGTCTATATTTTTAAAAAAAATGAATGAACTGGAGAAATCAGTATTTGTAAATTGCACATTTTTCAATCATATTGAATTATCCCAAACGAAGCAGAAACAATTGAACCTCTAAGAGCCTATTTAAAAATAAATTCTCAGTCTAATTTCTAATAAGGGTAAACACTTTTTTTTCTTATTGCTCATAATTCAAAGATCAGTATTATGTAATAATGATAATAACATTGAATGTTCGCATTAGCACAAGATAAATTTTCAGATATTGTCATTATTTTGAAATGATCATTACAGAGGATAGAAATTTTTAAAAATGCTATAAACATACCAAATTTAACATCAGATGGGCCAAAAGGATTTACAGCTACATGTGAGGTTTTAGGAGGAGATCCTAACTGATGAAAAGCGTCCATCTGCTGAGTTAAACTTAACAAGCCACCTTCTGCTACAGTTACTATCACCCATATCACCTCTGAAAGAATATCCAGTGAGTAATAAAATTTCTGGTAGCTTCAAAATCATTTTAAATTAAAAGTTAACTGTCTATATTTGCTTGTGCAAAAACATTGCATTTTTTTCATTGTTTCTAAAGACTTCATTTTCAATATGGTTGTCATAATAAGAACAAAATTTCTCAAAAAGTTATATTTAACAACTGTAAGTAGCATCTAAATAAAATTATATTAACTTTTAAATAGAAACCACCTTTTCTGTAAAAACAGTAATTAAACATTTCAGATATCTTTTTAAAAAATTAAATATCTCTATAAGAATTCTAATTTAAGAATATCCGACTAGAAAAATATGTGATGTCCAAAAGTACAACAAAGCAGAGTCACAATGATATTTACAAATAGAAAAATGAAGGCATACATTTATATAGTAATGTAACTGAGAAATGTTAACTGAAACAATTTCATTAGAAAAAATCTATTTCATAGCAGTTAAATCATAAATAATAAATGCTGCTACAATAAATCCATCTAGTAAAGACACCAGGAATGTTAGCTTATACATCATTATTTAAAAACAATAAGTCATAAGCAATAATAAATGCTGCCTGCAATAATAAAATCATCAAATATTTAAATGGTGCAAATATAACTTTAAAATCAAATTTGGATTTAGCATAATTCAAGAGAAACTAATGTAAAACTATATGAAACAAATTTTTGAAAATCTAATAATCCTAATTTTTGAACAAAATCAATGCCTAAAAGTATGGATATAACTTTAAACTTAATTTCCTTTAATACTTAATTCTTTCAAATATAATAAGTACGACTAAAAACAGACCTTACACGTGTAAGGCAAGCTAATGCCAATTTCAAATGGCAACACAAAAAATATACTACTAGGCAAATGTCATAAACAGAATTGTGGTACGTAATAGGTAACACAAAAGAATTAAGAAGTAATTACAAAATGTAAAAGAATTGTAGCTGAAAAATAAGTTTAAATTTGCTCAGAAAAATTCAACAACAGAAAGATATGCACATATTAGTTTGTTAAATATTCAAAAGGCATATACATCTTGCTTAAAATGATATAAAACTCCAAATAAAATATTTTGTGATAAATTGCTTTCCAAATAATTAGCATAGCAATATACTTTGCAATACACATGCAAAGAATGGTAGGGCATAGAGTTACTGTATGTATCATTTTTTAAATACATCAAACATTTTAGATTAACACAAACATCATGCCACCAAAAAGTAGCAATGTCTACTTAAAGAGGAAAAAATACTCAGATTTTTGTAACTATATAAAGTAGTTGCAATTATTACATCTATATGGATCTTGAGTATATAATTCAAGCATTTTTTTTAAACATATACATAACTATTCTTTAGAATAAAGGCATTTCTATGGACATATGATTAAAATTCTTTGATATTTATTGCTTTTTAGCTTGTCTTTCTTCCCTACCAATGTGAGGATGTTTAACCTTTACACCACAGTGTAAAGAAAAATTCCAACATTCTCTTACATTGAGAGTTTTGATGAAGAAACAAGAAAGTGCCTTCCTCTCTTTGAAGAAAGAAAAGATAAGCTCTATGGTTTCCCTCAAATGCCTACAGAGTTATGATTTTTTCTTTCTTCTCATTAGCAATCAATTTACTCACAACACATGAGGGTGAACATAAAAAGACAGTAAACAATCCACAAGGCAATTGAAGCAGAGGCAGATTAGTTTAATGGGAGGAGAGAAATCTGAATTGTTTACTGATTGGTACAACAGTTGTATTAGCTTGCAAAGAAAAGTAAAAATTTCGCTGAAAAAGCATTAGTGTCAACTATAAGGAAGAAGTTAAGCCATGATATACTTGTTGAGTAATATGGCATAACTCAAAATAATCTCTTTAGAAATAAAGAATCAATGATTCTGTAAAAACCAAGTAAAAAATCTGCTATAAAGCAAATTATAGATAAGCTAGGAAATTTAATCCATGATAAACCAGCAAAACTTATACTACAAAAAAAATTTCTTAACCATGATATATTTAGCATTTTGTTAACAGACAGTTAAGGGTACTTGCTTGTTAAAGCAGCCACCGAGATTGAATCGCCCAGCAACCGAGATACATCACCAAGATGGTGGTAAAATCATACCAAAAACCTTTGTAGCCCTATAAAAACATGCAGTCCTGTAGTTTTGTCACTTTTTTTTGTTTGTACATTTCATGTTGCTTTTGTTCTTAAATTCAAAATGGTTTTTGAATAATATTTTTTTTTTTTTTTTTTGTGAATAAAGCTTAGTGGGAAACCATGCAGAATTTTTTAACTTAAAAAAGCATTCTATGGCTTCGCTAGCGTGGGAGCCAGAACATAACAGCTTCGCTAGAGCACTGAACTTATGAGCTTATTATTATTATTAATCCACCGGGAGGGAACTGGCCAGATAAGGTTTAAGGTTATAGAAAACCCTCTCGGCGTAAAGATGAAATACAAAAGAAAAGGGGAAAAAAATTTAAACAATAATAACAAATACAAAAAGTAAACTGAAACAGTCTGCAATGAAAGTCTTAATTGCTGGTGGAGGCGAGAAAAGTCTTTCTTAATCCATGATATCATGCCTTCGTTCATGAAGGATCTTCATAAAACTCATGAGTCGTGAAAGGGATCTTCTGTCTTGGACAATATTTTCACACCATGTCAAAAGATTTTCAGCACTGGCCTTCATGAAATGAAAGGGTTTTGAAACTGTGCAGACTGTTGCTCAGTGGTTTGGATCACCTTTAGCACCACAATTGCATCGACTTTGTGCAGAGGCAATGTCATAGCCAATGAGGTTTGACCAAGGCATTACTACTGATAGTTGAAAACTTATGAGCTTGGGTTTTTTTGTTGTTGTTGTTGTAAATAAGCTAAGTGGGAATCGGGCAGATTTTTTTAACTTAAAAAAACATCCTACGGTTTCACTAACCATGGGAACAGGAAAATAGTACTTTCACTAGAACACTGAACTTACGAACTTGGCAAAATCCAGAGGTCGCCAAGAAAGAGCGTTGGCCGCTTTAACAAGCAAGTACCACACTAGAATTACATGGATAAAAAGATGTATAAAATTAGCAGAAAAATTTCTTCAATTCTGTACCAATGATAGAAAAGTATATCTATTAATTCTTTTCCAATGATTAAAATGAATTATAAAGCAGGTTGTATAAATGAGCAAACTGCTTTAATACATATATCCATCAACTTGTGTACAATGCAACTGATGCGATTTATACAGATAAAAAGTAACAATTCATTAATGATGTTAATTCATATAAAATCACTTGCAACACTAGTCAAATTAGATTCACAACTTAGCCAATATAAGATCGTATCATAGTATGGACATGACAGTGTTAAAAAAAAGTGTCACAATGAGCAAATGAAAATTTTACTGATACTAACAGCACAAAATTTGCTTAACAGAAATATAATTTAATTTTTCTGCCACAGAAAAGTTCAGAAACTATTTAATAAAGTCATATATGCAGATATTAGTCAATTAGATTCACAACATGTACAAAACATTCACCAAGAAACTCCAAAACTTTATTAATGGATTTTTGCGAGGACAAACAAATTCTCATTGCTATTAAGAAAAAAATCACAAGTGTTCTCCCACTGATTTTCTTATATAGTTCCTCTTAAGTCAATTATTATGCTCATACAAATGTCAATAGACAGTTTACTATTTAACAGATTTAATGCAAAATTAGATAAAAATCTACAGTTCTCACATAAAGATATACCAAACTTCAAGCATCTAGATAGATCATTGCATTTTAAGTTATAGTGTTAGCATACATATAAACTGATAGACAGACTACTCACTGATGAACATCAAAATTTTATCAAGATTTATAAATTTAGAGTGCCAATGTGCCAAATTTTACTCATCTAGCCTGTTCCATTTTTACGCTATTGTGCTCATGTACACACATAGAGACAAGTTTTGGTTTAATGGCACAAAAGCCATTTTTTGGCAATGCTGCACCAAACACATGATTTAAAGGAAGTTTAATAATTTGTTGAAAAGAGTGAAAAAAAACCCTTAAATCAGCTCATAAATCCCAATGTCACGTAAGAAAGATGTGGGCTTTCTTCCAACAAGTCTTTTAAACATATATTGTTAAAACCGATATGGTTTCGTCTACTGATGTCAAAATTCGGACAATGAACTAGAATGAGTTTAATGGACAAATTACACTGACAACCGCACGAACTTGAGTGGTGGTTCAGAGATCAGTAAATATTTATGCATCAGTCAAGTATATCCAATTCTTAGTCAGTTTAGCATGACTGAATGCTTTCTGTTTAAAAATACAATTTTTAAATGGTTTCACCAAGGGGTGGATCTTGTAAACTTTATTTTGTTTTTGCTTGTCCTAAGTAGTTTGCCATTTTTTTGTTAATTGATTTTTATTGGCTTGCAAAGTGTCAGAAAAGGGTACAAAATTTTCAACTAGCCCTGCTGGTCTTCTATCAGGTTTATCAGCCATCTCATTCTCTACGATTCCTGAATGTCTAGGAATGCAACAAAACAGTATGTGCATACCTTTTCCTGTTAAATAAATATAAAACTCAACACACTTTAGCACTAGAGGATGGCATGATGAGGAGACATTTCTTAATGCTTCGATGACGCTCTTTGAATCTGTATATAACAATTTTTGTATAGTCTACATCTGCTAGTTCGATAAGAGCCAAGTATATTACATATAGTTTGGAAGTGAATATGGAGCAAAATTCGTGTAATCTTTCAAAAAATTCTTGACTTCCCAATAACTACAGCTGTACCGATCAGATTATCGGCCTTGGATCCATCAAGTAAAAACAGGTTTGAAGCTAGAAAACTGTTGTCTGTGATCGTAAAATCTGCGCTGATATACTAGATTTGGTGTTGTTGATTTCTTCCATTTTTCAAAAACATCAATGAAGTTTGAATTAATATCTTTCCAAGGTGGAAGTTCACCAAGCTTATTGAGGACAGGAAAATCAAGAATATTCATATTTCAAAGAATTTCCCCAATTATGAAGCAAAAAGTGGGAGTGAATGATCGTCTAAATGAGAATAATGAAACACATATTGGATTTATGACGTTGTAATGTGATGGATGGGAATCATTGCTTTTTATTTTGAAGAAAAAATTAAGTGCTAGCTTCTCTTGTCTGAGTTCCAAAGAGGGTTTGTTGCATCCAGTATAAAGACTTAAAATTGGAGAAGTTCGGAAAGCTCCAACTGAAAGGCGTAGACCTTGGCTATGTACACTATCAAGAGGTTGTAGAATAGATTTTGAGGCAGATCCATATATAGCACTCCCATAATCAATTTTTGATTGGTTAAAGCTCTGTATACTTTTAGCAAAGAGGAACTTTCTGCCCCATACCATGAGTTAGAGAGTATTTTAATGATGTTAAGAGATGACGTAGATTTTCTTCTCAGATAATTAATGTGTGACTTAAAAGTAAGTTTTGAATGAAATATCAAACCTAAAAATTGAACTTCAGAGACAAAAAGGATCTTCTGGTTTTTGTGTTTTCATTACTGTTTTTTGAAGAAATTGATTTTCCAGTTTTATCTAAAATTTTATCGTCAGGGACCGATTTAGCTTGACTGGTTTCGTTTACAACACAGAGGGTGGCATTTTCTGTAGGTTGGGGTTCTGGGTCATATTGAGTAGATTTTGATACCATCAATTTTTTTGTTGTGGCAAAATGAGACACACCTACTTTTGGAGTTCGGTCAAACTATTTTGCGAGCTTGGGCAAAAGAGATGTTTTGAGTAATCTTAATTCATCTGTATCTCTTTCTCCTTTTTCCAACGTGGACACACTTTTGCATAAGCGGGATGATCACATTTGTAGTTCACGCAAATCAGTGTTAAACTGCATGTTTTACCATCATGTCCACGGAGGGAACATCTTTCACAGGTCTCTGTACCCCGACAACCTTGCACTGTATGCCCAAACCTCTGGCATTTGTCAGGGATAAGATTGGCAAAAAAGTAAAAGACTGAAATCAAAATAAGGACAAATAATTTCTTTTGTTTCATGCAATTGTGCAAAGTGTATTAGCTCTTTATAAATTATAATAATGTATCATATACTGAATTCTGTTTTATTTCTTTTATTTTTAGACATTTTTGCAAAAGTAACAGCACAATGATTTTGCACCTTACAAAGTTAGAGGAGTCAAGAAATTGCACAGTTACAATGACAGAATCATTTAGCATTATTGTTATTTGAAACATTTCCTTAAATGTTAAAGAAGTAGTTTTCTTTCGTTTTTTTTTTTATTATTTGTGTGGCTTTTGTTGGTAACAGATCTCCATTAAAACACTTCACCCCTTGTTTTGGAGGACTCCTATCTTTGACAGATTTTTCTTCAATAAAGGATGTGTTTGCATCCTCTGCAAGTTTATTTTCAGTAGAGGCTAAAGTTTTTGCACAGTCTTCATTAGTATCTTTCTGTTTAATTACTGGCATAGTTGTCGGGACTACATTATCTCTAGAATGCCTAGGTAAATCATGTTTTATTTTGAAAAGATTTTCTTTATGTCTTATTCTCTGCTTTTTTGCTGCATTTGCACACAGCTTTTTAGCTGCCTCTTTTGACAGAAAGCCGCCCCATGTCCCTGATGTCATTATGGCAACCGAACCTGCCTCTTTTGACAGGAGTTTCTTTTTTTTTTTATGTATTTTATTTATTTGTTCTTGTTTTATTTATTCATCTTGGTACGCCCTACAAGATGACCTTAAGTTTTCAATTAATTTTTTTTCAACATGTTCATGCAAAAAAAATCTTTTTTTTGCAAAATATGCCCCAGAGGTTTTGTTTTTCTGCAAAAAGGTGGTACTTAATACTTTAAATGGCACTGAATGTTGGAATGTTCATCCTTGTAGAGCTTGCTGGTATAATGTTGATTCGTCAGAAGAAGATGAATCACCTAGTTTCCTAGACGGTGGAGTTAAGTCGCACGGTCGAACATATTTTCTCAGAATTTTCTTTCGAAAATGGAAGATAGGAAGGTTTTTTTTCTTTGTATAAAAGCAGAATTTTCAGAAGAAAAAGCAAATTTTTGCGGGAAGAAAAAAAACGGCAATCCAGAAAAAGAAAAACGGAATTTTGAGAGGAAAAAAAAAAGACAAAAAAGCGGAAATCCGCCAAAAAGCAGAAGAATCTCATTCCTGATTTGTAGCAACACAGACAGTTGGGTATATATGGACGAACAGAAAGGTTAAAATATATTATTTGAACAGACTTGGGAACAGAGGGTAAATAAAAAGTTGGAATCGGATGCTTTGTTGGGAGCAACTGTCCATCTTTACAAATATAAATCCTTTTTACAGATGAAACATTTTGATTTTTCAATTCTTCCAACATATCATTTTTTGTATCATTTTGTAGTTTTGACTTGGAATTAATGCATTTAGAGAAATTTAAACTTGAGTAAAGCTCAACAGTCACTTCAAAATTTTCAACATTATTCAGTTTCATTAAAGCAGTGGCCTGATTTGATGTTGCAATTTCTATTAAAAGGTTTCCATTTTTTTTATAGATTTCACTTTTCCAACATTGCCCAATATTGCTTTGTGAATTAAAATCAGCGGCACAAGACTTAAAATTATCTTCTTTTCTTTTCACAATGAAAAACCTAGTGATGCAATAGTACTCCTTTTCAGGAAGTTTGACGGATGCACATCTCCGTCAGGACCAAAATTACGAGAACCCATATTAAGTAGCAGATGTTCATTCCAGTATGCCCCCGCTCACCATGGAGCCCAACGAGGGAAGTCAGTTACCTGCACTGAAATTCTCCAGCCTCAGCATTTATCTTAGGGGTAGCACCGGGATATTGACCTGCAGAGACTGTATGCTTAACCCTCCAGGAGTACCTTCTCATTCCCAAAGAAGAATACCACCAGCCAATTGACAAGAGCAGGCTCACTCCTGCCACCTGACTTGCGGAGCAGCATGGGCCAAAGGGAACGCAAAAGGACCCCAGGATCCCATTTTGCCCTTAACGGGTCGCCATGCAAAGCCAACACATGGGTTTAGTGTGAAATAAAAGTTCAAAACCAAAGACTCAAACCAATTTGAAAAGAACTTAACCATACTCAAAATAAAATGGAAGTTGGGAAGAAGAAATAAGAGAAGGATCACTAGCTCAAACAGGGGTCGCGACTCCCATATCCACCAAAGACAGTGAACCCCTGGTATAAGAAAAGATCCCTCGGTACCTCAGGATTGGGACACCCATACTCACCCATAGAAGGTGAGCCCCTAACGGGCATAGAGACAGGGAGTCCACTCATTGATAGATTTTATCCAAAATTTGACATAGATTTGTAAGTCTAATGCTTAGAACACATACCAAATTCTATCCCTTAACTCGTTCTGTTTTTGAATTATTGTGCTCACATATACATATTAATAACTGTATACGACAGATAGTCAGATACATAAAGGAGAGTGGGGTAAATCTGGATACCCTGGATTCTGGCGGTATAATTTTTCCTATCTAGCAGATAATTCAACACGAACTATCTCTACTTAAAAATCATTACAGCAACTATATTTAGTCCAGCTTATTATACGTTTACTAAAGATTTATTCTCTATCAAACAATAAGGATTTACTCCAATAATTGCAAGATTTTATTTCATTTTTTATAACCTCTGCACTCGGGGTAAAACCGGGTACTCCAAGTGATGCAAGATCGGGACAGTCAGTATTGATGATTCCTCCAATTAACACAATAATAATACATCAGAAGTTGATTGTTTATATTTCAATGATGTATTTTCTAATTTAAATAAAGAAGAAGGTTTAATCTAATGTAAAAACTGTCTTGGCTGTGCCCATGAAAGCTGCAGTGGCACGGAGGAAGAAGACAACTACTTTACATGTGAATTTTGTAACTAATATTCTTAAATTGTCATAAAAAGTAAAAATAACTGCACCTTTTCCACTGAAAATTGAGTTTTTCTAATTTCCCATAATGTTAACATGTGCACCCAGTTTTACCCCACTAGTGGTAAAACTGTGAGAATTTATCACAATTTCAAGACTGAATATTTTTGGTGATTACAACATTTCATATAAGAGACTAAAAAACAATATTAAAACAAATCAATGATGAATAACATAAAGCAAGCCGTCAAGCAATTGGTTCTATGACTCTGATATGGAAATGATAATAATAATGCATCACATTGGTAACTACAGCACTAATATTTAGACCAATGAACTGAAGTTGAAATTTAAAAACTAATGAAAGCTGGACATGAAAAGCTTGACAACATTTTTCATTATTTTTTCTTTAAATGTATAGATGAAGATAAAAGTCAGCATGAATAAATCAATAGCATAATAAGATTTTTAAACTAAGAACAAGGACAGATTTTTTAAAAAATGTACAATAAATGGTACAGCTTCCATATGAGCTTTTGAATTTAATACCAAAAATAGGTCAAACACATATACTTAAAAAATGAGAAATAAATTATCCATTTAAAAATAGCAAGTTTTATAATAGAGATAAACAAAAAGAAATAACAAAAAATGTATATTTACCACCAAAAAACTGTCCAGTAGCTGTACTCATTCTCCACTGACCTTGATAAATACCTGGAGCTTGAGGACTAACCATTTCTACTGACACATCAGTCATTTCATAAGGTTCTAATGCCTCTACAATAACACGATCTACATGGCCTAGCTGATCACCCGCAGTGAATCGTAAACAGCATCCTGGAGGCCACCTCTCATCACCTACAAGTAAGCATAGTAAATTTAAAATCTATGGTTAAAACAGGACGTTAAGATTTAACAATGTAGGGGAAACTACGGATACTTGACCCTACATGATTTTCTCCGATTGTGAAATAATTGGTAATTTGTGTCTGCCATTTTTATTTGACCTTTGGTTATATGGTCTTTTGGAAGGGCTTTTCATTCCAATCTGAAAGGTTCTCATAATGATGTATAGGTAAATATGTTTTGGGGGTTCAAAAGTAAATTTTCGCTTTTTCATTCCTCAGTGGATAGGAAGTTTACTATTGAAGATGTGATAAATTGAAATATTTCTGAGTTTTAAGCAAACTTCTAGCTATAATTTGATATACAATGTTATGCATTATTTTAATTTAAGTGGTTTAATTTTTAGATTATTTAGAAAAAGTCAAGTTAGGGATACTTGTACCTAAAAATTAGGGATACTTGACCCTATCAATACCTATTGCTCACGAACTGACCGAAGCACATTATGTGGTTGGGATATTGTCAGCAATATTGGAAACTCAAATATAGAGAATTATTTAAAAATTGTTTGCTAGTAATTATTTAATGAATAAAATTTCTTTTCAATATGAAAATTTCAAATAATGAAAATTATTAATTTAGTGGTAATTTTAAAAAGAATTGAAATTTCATTAATCTATTTTTTTCTCACCTGAGAAAAATTTATTTATTTATTATTTTAATAAAAATCTTTTGCTCAAACTGTTTGACATTCTTTGGTTTTATTTAACTTTTTGCCATTTCTGTTGAGTTTGTCTTTCTTTCATGATATGAATTTTCCCCTAAAATATATTTTTGTTCTTTTGCTTTTATTTTTTTTAAATATTAGAAGAACCGAGTAAGTCTATTAAGCTTCTCAATTTGTTTTGTACAACATTTTTTAGTTTTTTTTTGGCATCTTGATGCTATTCTGTTTATAAATTTTCAAAATCGGCAATTCTTCAAAGCAATGACATTGCTAAGTTTCCAGTTGTATTGCAGTAATTTTTTTCATTTACTTAAATCAATATTTTAACTGTTTATTAAATTTTGAACTAATTTCATTTATTAACTAGATTATATTAATAACAACAGTTTTATAGTAACCATATTATTCAATTTTTAATATTAGTTTCATTAACATTTGATAATAAAAACATTTTCAATTCAGCAGTTATAACCTAATATCTGAATTCCGTGTACCTACAAATTATCAAAAGAATTGAAGTACGTTTTGCATGTAGGGTCAAGTATTTCTACCCTTGGGGATACTTGACCCTACGTGATTTCACGAAATATATTTATTTTATGATTAAATGAGATATCAATTTAGAATATGTATATATCTCATTCTTAAAAACAAATCCTTTCATGATTATAAAAATTCAAATATTCGAGAAATACAAGAAAAAGTAGGGTCAAGTATCCCTAGTTTACCCCAACATATAAAAATTTGACATATGTATCATGGCACAATGAATTAAAAAATCCAAACTCTTATGTATTTTTGAACATAACACTTCACAGCATGAAATATTTTATGAAACAGGAGATACTGCCAAGCTTACATCAAAGCAAAGTGAAGCAAAATGTCACTTTTTGACCACCCCTGGTAGATGCCGAATTGTGTACAAGCTGCTGCAATTTTATGCAGCCAAATTGATGAAAATACATATATTTTGCTGAGGGAGGTTGCTACATTTGATGTGCAATCAAGCTGCCACAAAATGATCAGTTTTTCTAAGATTTTGTGTTTAACACAAAGAAAATTAAATTCCAGTCCAAGTTCCACACGAAATACAGAATTATCTTTTGAGTGACAATTTCATTTTTGGAGTATATCTGACTCATGTTTAAATGAATTAACCCTCTACACAATTGAACCAACTTTCTCCACTCTTAATGCTTAGTTCTAAAGCAGTTAATTCACGTTTATAAGTAGATTTTCTTAAACCAGGTTGGTGAAATGTTCTTCAGAAAACAAGCCACAAAATTCAGAATATCCGCTTAAAAAGCTTACTTCCCCAAGAGTAAAGTTCAGAGAACTAAATAATTGGCTGCTTGGAGAGTTAAGAAAAGTTAACAAGTTACAAAATGATGAAATACTAAAATTTTATAATTAAAACAGCTGTGGTCACAACTTCTCAAAGTTATTTTCGCAAATGCCTGAATTAGTCTTTTTTCAAATTAAAAGTTTCAAAAATCAAATTTAACTTCCTTTTAACTGACTCTAAAATTGGAATCATTTGTGGTTATAGTAAGTGATCTCGGAGAGCAGGCAGCTAAAAATAGGTGCAGTATAATTGCAAAATTACAAAAAAATTCTAATAATTTGGGACTTCATACTAATAAAATTAGCAAAAATAAATAAGAAATTAACAAAAACAATTTTTAATGACTTAAACATTTTTTCATACTTTCCATTAACTCAAAAACAGTTGCATTGTTTACCAGAGGTGAAAGTTTTCCTTTAGCAGTAAAACAAGCAAAAAAAAAAAAAAAAGTCTCCGAAATACGCCAGAGCACAACTGCTTTGCACCACAAAATGCAAGGTTGATACAGTGGTAAGAAACTGCAAAACCTGTCGTACAAATTGACAACAACTGTACTAACACCAAAGTGATATTTTACATTAATAATTATGCTTGGTAACTGCTATCAAAAGTAGGTACTTGTCTATTGGACAAGTACATAGTTTTTCCATAAAATACATTCTTCTCATAAATTTGAAATTAAAAAAAAAAAAAAAAAAAAATTTTTTTTTGCTTTAACTTTGTAAGTCACTAGAACAAAAACTATAAATACAAAAAATGCATTGTTTAGAAGGAAAGAATAAAAATTACTTGGATTCTGTATTTTCCATGTTTTTACAAACTTCATGTTTGGCGGTACGGCTTCACCTTCACCTATAGTTACATCTCTAACAAAAGCCATTTTTGGCAACTTGTCTTTGGGGGAATCAAAATCAAAGTATGAACATACTGCTGCTTGCAAATTCCTAAAAACAGAAAGAATATTTCAAAAATACAACTTTTTCAATATTGGTTTGGTGGAACAGATTAGCAACTCATTTTGGAGCTGCATATAATTATTTTTGAGCATATCTCTATTTTGAATAATAGTCGGTTGTTAAGAACAATCAGCACTCCCCCCCCCCTTTCCAAACTTCCACACCAGTAGGAGACATTTAACTCAAACAAATTTAATGTGCATCAAGCCCACATACATGATAGGTAGTGATGAAATCTAATCTTGAACTTGTGATCCTTCAAAGCTGAAACTTTGCTATTAGGCCACAAAGGCCCTTTGAATATTAGAAGCAAGCATATCATGAACATAAATTCTTGGTTTTCCATTATATACTAACCACAATTCTAAAACAATATTTAATGTATTCATCACTTACATACGTATTACTTTATCCATGAAATTAACTTCTCTGCTTCATTAGTACCATAGATTTTACATCATTAAAATTATTTTCCTTAACCCTTCCTTCAAAGAAAGGTAGTAAGAAATTAATGACAACCAATTTCTACATTATTAAAGATTGCAATCAGCTACTAAATATTATATAAGACTTAAAAAGAACAATTTATCATTGACCCAACAATAAAACAAACATTAAAATTCTTTATTTAATGTAAAATGAGAATTGTATGATGCATTTTGTATCAAACAAAATTTAACCCGCCCCCCCCAATTCTTATATGTACACTAGCTGCCTTTGGTGACTAGCTGGTTCTCCCGTTTAAATTAGTTTTTATTTTATATAATTATAGCATTGCCGTTGTTAATCTTTAACTAAAAAGGTAGGGGCGGCTGACCCTCCTCGCCACCACTGGTGGGAACTATGAATGGGCAGCATTTCTCCCATATTATAAACCCGTCACAAAAGCCTCCTCTCCCTTTCCAGTTCTTGTGACCTTGAAGAACCATGAAAGTTTCTCCTCTGGAAATTGTGTTTGAAAACTTTTTCAAAAATTAATTAAAATTAAACAAAAAATCGCATATAAACAAAATTGGTGTCATTGAAAAGCTAATTTTTTAAACTTTAAGGTGGTGTTAAAATGGTTTTTGTTCGACAATATGCTCCGAAGTTATTGCAAAAAATCGCTAAAATTTAAGATAAATTTTAATTAAAATTTTGAAAAATCCTTTCTTAGTGAGCACCTACTACCCAAAAAGCAGCCACCTTCCAAATTTCAAGTTTCTACGCCTCATGGTTTGGGAGATTTCATGATGAGTGAGTCAGGGTATTTGCCTCTTATATATATAGATAATAAGCTTCAAATGCATCTTAGAACATGAAAATATTAATCATTTTTAATGCTTTGAGGCACACCATTTTAAAAGGTGAAAAAAAATCCAAATTGCACAGAAATTCTTCATAGTTCCTTGTATAATAAAAGATAGGTTAAAAAACGACACTCCATGCATAACAAGGTAAGCTGAAGGTGGGACAATTTTTAACCCACCTAACCACAAACAGTTAAACTAAAAGAAGCAATTTTTGTAAAGATCACACACACACAAAGAAAATTACAGCCTTAAAGGATTATTTAAATCTTTTTTTGTTATTAATGTTTTGTTTTAAATCAAATATCTATATGCCAATAAAACCACACCAAAGCACAAATAGAGAGATTTCTAATACAGAAAAAAATAAACCAATCAAGTTTTAAAATGTAATGTCATATATACAATGAAATTCATATTAAAATCATCTAAAATTATTAAGATGTTAAGATATCAAATACTGGTTATATTAGTCTTAGCCATGTTAGCAAATCCTATCAGGTCCAGTATCAACACAAATTATCAGCTTGACCTAACAAGATAAAATTATCAGTCATTCAAAATGCTTTACAGATTAGTAACCATTAACATTTTGCAACTTAAATATTCAATAAAGTCAACTTGAGTTCATGTGATGTACATCAAATGCAGAGCAGCAATTTAACTCAAGAATTGATCAGTTATTCAAAATATTTACAGCTTAATAACCATGAACATTTTGCAACTTAAATATTAAATAGAGTCAATTTGTGCTCATGTGATGAAACCAAATGCATGCCAACATTTAATTCAGAAACTGATTGTACATATTGCAGAAAGAAAACAGATGTAATGCCACAGCATAAGATTATATTACATGCTATGTGCAGTTACTTTAGTTATGTGACTGGGAAGAAAACTAGCTGTTTCTTTATACTCGATTGCATGACAGTACTTACTTTCATAACAAAAATCTCAAGAAAAATATTGAACTCATATAGATTCAACAAAAATTACTTCATGTTACTTAATGTCAATCTAAATGAATATGGGATAAATAATCTGTAAAAAGAATTTTCACAGAAATAGGGAAAAATTTATTATCAGTAATATTCTTTCAATTTAAATAAACTATTTTTCTATCAAATTTTACAATACACCGAAAAAAATTATGGGTAAAAAAACTCCATTACATGAGGCTTAATTTGTAATTCAATTTCATGCTCTGGTGTCACAAATTGAAATTACTTTGCTACGGTCCTGAAAAACCACATAAAACCACAGTGTTGAGATCAATAGAATAATCATCAAATATGTTAGTCAAAACCCATGTACTCAGCATAAATAACATATATATTTCAAACTGCTAAAGCTGTATACAAATTTGTCAGCACTTAGCTACACAATAAGTTGGAAACTAAATCTTTTCAAAATCAATTTGTTTAGCAATATTAATTCTACAAAATATTCAGCTCTACAATTAGAAAAATAACACTTTTACATAACACGAAATCTTTCAAATATAATCTGAAATTTATTTATTTTGTTTGCAATATATAGAAATTGCCATAATAATTTATAATTTCTTTTTAAATTCTAAAAAATGACCCCATCTCATTTCAGGCTGCAAATGATTCACTCTGAAGAATTATAATGATTTTTTTTTCAACCGCAAGCGAACAAAGACAAAACATTAAATATCAGCTGATTTCTTTATTTTGTAAACAAGTATGTCACCAATGTATTGTACTAAAATTTGCAATGTCTAGCAAAAAAACAGAAAGTGAAATAATTTTTAAGCAGCGGCATCAGTATACCAATTATTCATATCCAAGAAAAATGCACATCCCGCAGGGTTAAGTTGATCTCCCAAAAGTTTTTGTAGCTGTGATATGAGGACATCCCTATCTGTAGTTCCAAGACAGCTAAATTGCTGCAATAAGCCAGCATCTAAATCTCTGTCGATGTCCATTTTAAGCATTAACTATTTTTGCACAACCACATTCAAATACACATTTAAAATATTACAAACACTGCTCTCAAAGAATTTTGTTTCATATCCAAACTCGAAAACAGACGATTCCCATAACAGCTAATGCGAGAAATTATATGACGTCAACATGCTATCAGAAATATTGCATAGAGACAATAAGTAGCCAGATTCATTTGTGTGTGAAATATCGAGGTTGTTTTCATTCGAAATCAGAACAGAGTGAACTTTACCAGGAAGTATCAACCCAAAATATAATGTTATTAAACCTAGATTTCATCTAAAGACAAAATATTTTAATCTAATTTAAAATAAGAACCTATGAATAGAAGTATTTAGTCTGTTGGTTCTGCGATCTTTCCTAAGGTACAGTCTGTGCCCGTCACAAATATTGCCGTAATTTGATTGACAAAAATCCTACAAAATCTAAATATGTGCATAATCATGTATTAATAATAGTGTCAAATATCTTGGTGTGCAATTAAAGTCTTCAGAAATAAAAAAATGTTCACCATACAAGTTTTCTGATTTGTTTATTAACATTAATATTGAACTATTAACTTAATATCTTACTCTAATTCCGGTGTAAAGCTAAGTCAATGGAATCTTCAAAGCGGAAGTCCAAAAGTGATACTAAAGTCAAGGTTTAAAATGTTAGTAAATAAAGCAGAACACTCGTTCATAAAACTTGTTATATAGATTTAAAATTTATGATTAAAATCTGTTTTCATTTTATCACAATAACTCGAATGTAAATTTTGAATGAAATTTAACATCTAATATGGACGAGTTTTCTGTTTTGTTTATTTACATTAAAAACCTGGACTTCTGCTTTGAAGATTCCATTGATTAACGTGTCTATTCTGGTACCCCCGGTTGGCTTGGGAGACGTCACTTTTTACGCACGTTAACAACGGGAAAAGTGACGTTTCCCAACCCAACCGGGGATACCAGAATAGACCCGTTAGCATTACACTGGAATATAGGTTACCTCATTTAATGTAAATAAACAAAACAGGAAATTCAACCATAGACAGTTTCCAGAAATGGAACAAATTAGAACAGGCAAAGATTTCGTGGATTTTATGTTTCTTATGGACGAGTTTACTGTTTTGTTTAAAATATATTAAAAAAAATTGACTTTATTTGAATGGCCTTTTGACTTCCGCTTTGAAGATTCCATTTACACCGGAATTAAGTAGTAATCGCATTTAATGTATGTAAACAAAACAGAAAAATCGTCCATAACTTATTCAGTTAATTGCGCAATCAACCTATATTCTTTATAGAAATGAGATATTTTGCCCTAGATTTAATCTTAAAATATTATTATTATATAAAACACAGAAATATATATGAAATTTATTCTCTTTCAAAGATAATGAAAAAGAAAATAAGTACGAATGCACTTAGTTTTGGTTCCCGTTTTTTGTTTATCTCGGAAGCTGACAGGTTTGAACCAGCTGAGACAGCTGAGTTTGGTTGTTTCGAAAGGTTGCCATAAAAGACTTATTTCGCTATTTTGGCATCACTATTACCACTCCTTCTCCGTGACTATTACTTTTGGAATCATATTTTATCTCGCATTTACTTTTAAAATTTTAAAATCGTTCAGTAACATTCATTGCAAACGCAATTTTCTTTCATATTAAATTCACTATTATTTTTATCTCGTTTTCTTCATTTAAAATTTTAATTAAATTGTAATTTGTTTCAAAATATTTATCCAGTATATTGATCTTGGCGCTTTCTTTTTTATGCAAGAAAAGACATCGCAATCGGTGACGATTAACTGTTTACGTTTACACGTATCATATTTATAGCGTATTATCGTGGAATATTCTGCAGTGTTCGTATCCCCATCGATTGTTTGAAAATTTTGTGGGACTAAGAATTTTTTTTTAAAAATAGCAGTTTTGTTAGTTTCAAAACTTTGCCTATTCTCTGTCTATGCGGCATTTAAACTGTTGTTCTTTTATACATTAATTCTGTGTAGCAATGGCGAAAGTTTTACAACCAATATCAGCATGCTTTAAAAAGGTAATTATTTTTTATAAATCGGTGCTTTATTATTTTTCCACTTAGTTATTTAATGTTGGTTATTGCATTTGAAATGCTGGTTTTGCATCTATTGGATTTTTCTAGAAGATTCTTGTATCATTAAAATTTTCAATTAAATAGTTTAAATTTTAAAATATCAGTTTATTTGTCATGTTACTATATCTATGATACTTGTATGCAAATATTTTTCTGTGTATTATGACAAGTAAATTTTGCATTTAAAATAATTATGAAGTAAATTTGCATGACACTCCTAATTGATAACAAATTTTCTTTATTCATGCATTTATAATATAATTAATTTTATGACATGTAATGCAATTTATTAATTTTATCGTGATTGAAGTAAATCGCTTGTCCTGTGTGTAGGGTGAAGTATCTGAAGAACGAGAAGAGCGCGTTTCTGAAGATGAGAAGAAAGAAAATGACCAAAGTAAGTTGTTTTGATTTTATCCATTGCTTTTTTTTTACAAGAGGATAATTTGCAAGATTTTCTTAAGAAAAATATCAAATGTTTCTCTTCAATTTTATTTTTTGTGTAGCATAGAAAGGAATGAGTAGCTTTTAATGATCCAAGAGCCGTATGGCCAAGCTGCAGCATATAGCATAGAAAAGTCATTTTATGTCTATTTTTCATCTTTTGCAGTTCTAGTGTAATATGTTGAGTAGTTCTTGCACTATTTGAAAAAAAAAATCTACATAGTAATGAATGTGATCATTATGCAAGATTACTGTAGCTCTGTCGTAACTAGGACATCTTGATCAGAAAAAAAAATTAATCAATTCTTTGAGCAAGAGAATATAGGGAAATGATACCTAGGACATAATTTTTATCCATGCCTGATTAAATTTAATTCACTTTACATACAGGGGCTCAACCATTTTAAAAATCGTGAAATGAATGCCCTACATATAATAACTCGAGTTAATAGCATGCAGAAAACTGTCGGCGATTGCAACGTGCGACATAATATGCATTTGTGCTGAGCTAGAGCATATAATAATAAAGAGACGGACAATATTGTCATAAGACATAGAATGTTACAGGACATGTATAGTGTTCAGCTTGAAAGTTTTATCTATTATAATTTAATTTGTATTAAGTTGGGCAGATCAATATGTGGTTCCAGCAGTGGTGTAGCGAAGGCAACCATATATGAAATTGTGATCTATCAACTGTCACATATAGCATATCTAAATGACCTGACCACCATATATAATGCAAGCAAAGAGAATTGGATAATTACGTATTAACGCCACCGCAGCTGAAGTTACACTAATGTGCCAATAAAACACTTTATTTAAAAACAGAGTAGTCAATCGGATTTCGGTGGAAAATGGTTCCTCAAACCAGTTGTCCTTTCTAAGTCCCACTTGCTGATCACACTGTCTTAAATTACATTTTCAAAACTTACGTTTACCAAAATAAAGTTTCATGTCATGGGAATTGGTACATTTTCATTTTTTTGGTAAAATATTTCGCTCCTGAAAAAATAAAATTGCATCTTCTATTTTTGGCAAATCCCAAATACGCATTTTTGTAGCACTAAAAAATGACGTCAAAAATCGGCAAACAACAAGGAATCCAAAAGATAACTGCGTACGCATGCGAATAACAAGGTTGCTGTGTGCGAACAACAAGATTGCTCTTTATTGGCGCATTAGCGCAACTTCAGCTGCGGTGGCGTTAATACGTAAGTACCGAGAATTGTGTAAAATGGACTTCATAAGAGTGTCTTTCATGGAACACTCGTAAGGAGGTTATGTCCCCATCATCAATGATGAAGCTGTTAACTATCCCTTACTAATTTTCTTCAAATTTTTTTTATCCTCAAGGTGCTTATCTTCAGCAATGTTGTAACACAAGTAAATGATAAGTAGAGCTCAAGTTTTTTTTTTAAAGCCCCCATGTATCATTAACTTTCATTCATTTTGCATACAGGAGAGCCAGCTCATCCCTTTTTAAAAACTTGAAATGAATGGCCTACAGATAATTCAAGTTGACAGCATGTTTATCGGCAACTGTAGTCTGCTTGGCAATATGCATTTCACTTCATCTTAAGGCTATAAAAAGAGCTCCATAATAATATACAAATTTTACCTTGCATATAGTTTTATTGCATAGGATTATACATATTCCTTATTTTTTAAAATTAAATTTGGTTTAATTGCTGCTCAAATCATCAATACATCCCTTCCCTTCTTTTTTCCTCTTGTTGCTATGCTTCTAAACTCCAGCATGAACTGCTGAGGTTTTTCTAGTATCATTAATGAGAAAATGTATTACATTTTGGTTTAGTCTTTATTTGCTCATTTATAACTGGTTAGTATTGATTGTTAGTTTGTTGCTCTATACTGTATTGAAAGCGATCTTGTCTTGTCTTAAACTGCTGTAAGTCTTTTGTTGCATTTTACTTACTTTTATTATTGTTGCTATCATGGTCTCTCGGATTGTCCAGAAAAATACAAATAGGTTTCAGACAGCTATGTATTTATAATAATTTCAGTTTTATTTAATGTCTGCTACTGAACTTTTATAATGAAATATTGTTAACATTATGTGAGCAAATTAAGAATATGCATAATCCTGAATAGTTTTGAACTCTGTGAAAACGAATCTATAGTCTTATACTAAAGTAATTAATATACTTCCATTGGCCAATAAGGCAGTTGTAACCGGATACAATTTGGCAGTTGGAAACCTACTATCAACTATGGATCCTGTGTTCATAGCATGTCCTGGTGTGTGTAGTTTTTAATGTCAAACTGAAGTTATTCCAGTCTATTGCATGACATACTGTTAATAATGTAGCAAATGAATTTTAAAAATTGCAGCTTTGGAATTTTCTGTAATGCTGTGACAAAAACAGTTATACTGTAAAATGTGTATTTTCAAGTTTGTTCCCAGGTGCATATCGGTATCTAATTGTATAAGGGGCTGCCTTGACATTTAATTACATTTTTTGGACTTTTTTTTTCTCTCTACTTGCAGTATATAAATATAATTGAACACAAATATAAATTTTTCTGTTGCAAGCAAACTTTAAAAGAACTTTGAAAACAGACTTGTTGCAAGAACACAATGTAACTCCAGTTCTGTATACAGATTATCAAATAGACAAAGTAGGCAACTGCCTAGGGGCACCAAGGCCTTGAAATTCCTTTTATTTTTCATTTCCAGGGTAATTTAATTTTGTGCTTTCATTTGATTTACAAGAATCTATACACTAGAACTGAAATCGAAATCGAGCATCATTTAACTTTCAGAATGTTAATCTTGGATTTTTTTTTCATGGTTCCAAATTCCATTAGATCATTGTGGCTCTTTTTGAAGTTGGCTAACTGACCAATAAATTAATAGCTCTGACAAACTATGTATTTGAGCATTCAATTAAGTTTTTTAAAAACATTTTTACCATTTTGTTTAAAATTACTTTTAAATTCAAATTTTTTTTTCACACAAGATGCTGAAACTAACCAATTTGAGAGTGACTGCAATTAAATGTTCTGTTATTTCAGTCTATCATAATATTTGTTTACCTGACAACTGCTTGTTTAGAATAAAATTGTGTAAATAGAAATTAGTAAAAAAATATCTGATTTTGGAAGTTAGGAAGAGGTAGAGGAGGTTAAAGTGTCTGTGCTCAAAAGTCAAAACTTAAAATGTTAAGCTAAATTAATTGAGGATAAAGTGTTATAATTTATGGAGTCTGTTAACATGGCCTCGTAGTCGCATGACAAATGTTGTGCATGCCATGTAACTAGACGGTTATCTTACACTGTGTCGTGTTGCATCTTTTTTTTTTTCATCCCATAAGATGCATGTTGGATTCTAAAATTAAATTGGTACTCGCATACACATATTTTGGTGCATTTGATGTGTATTGTTTGGGGGGGTGCCAGAGGGGAAGCCATTGCCTCCTGTTGGGGAAAATTTTTGTATTGGGTATTCAACTGTAGTTGATAAATAATAATCTGGCAAAAATTTGAGACCAATTTCATTACATTCTTCACCCATACAGCAGGTCATGCCCTCCTGTCAAGGAGACTGTGCCCCCCCCCCCCATTGGGCAAACTCTAGTGTCATTCCTGGTATTGTTTTAGCCTTATTGACTGCATTATATATTTTGGAACTGATAAATTATAATTGTACTTGATTCAACTTTTTTTTAGGTAACCAAGGTGACGATTCTAATGGAGGATTAATTTGGCGAATGTCATCGCGTTTGTATAACATTGGATCTGGTGCTGTTGGGCTTGGTGTTGGTAGTGTGAAGTGGGCTGCCTCGACAACATACACAGTTGGCACTGGCGTTGTCTCTGCTACTCAGACAGTTGTATCTAAAGTTGTCCCATCTGCTCTCCCAAAGCCTAAAAAAGAATAAGCTAGTGCATCAATTCCTAGTCTCTTCATACACCAATATTAAAGTCGTAAAATTGTTTTTGTATCAAGACCGAGCTAAAAGGATCTCGCTCCAGCCAGTATTTTTTATTAAAACTGTTTGCTCAAGCCGCTGTATGTGAATTGTAATTTTTACAGGGTTTGTTTTACCCTAATGCTACATGTATTGTATTTTTGAGTTGTGCATTTATTTTTTTCATCAGTTTTACTTTGAGCATGTCAAGCAATATTTGGATAATGTAGTCATTTTTAAAGCTTTTGAGTAAAAACAATATTTATGTATGGGCTTGTTCCTAATTTGAGTGTGCCCGAGTGTTTTTAGTTTTAATTTGAAGGGACCAACTTTTAAGATACTAATATTTTTTGACAAATTAAACATAATTCAAGCCATATGGAATTATTGACTGTATATAAGTTTTTTTCAATTCATAGATTTTTATTATATTATATGGAAGTCTATTATACACTTTCAAAAAATTATTTGAATCTTATTTTGCAAATCCCTTTTATGCATAGATAAAAACCAATTTTCTAAATGTTTGTGGTTAACTTGTTTGAAATTCAAAGTGTTCTCTGCATTTAATAACCTTTCTATAAAAATGTTTCACTTGCGTATTGCATTTGTAAATGGTTGTCTGTAATTTGCATTGAGCTGCTTTTAATGTTGGATATAAGTGTTTTCTTTGTGTAGGTGTGTTATGTTATTGTGTATTATTTGCAGCTAAATATTTGTATCAATCTTGAATGGAAAGATTTATTGCAATATTAAGAATACAGCTTAATGGAGGGAAAACAACTTTGGAATCTTTTCCACAATACTACAAATGAGTAGCTGTACCTCCAAATTAAGTCAGTATTGGATGCCATACTTTAGTGTTGAGTTGAATAATTTTTTAAGTTTTTTTATCTGATTTTTCCTGTTGATTTTTTTTCTATTTTTCTTTTAGATTTTGTTAATGCAAATAAATTTTGATTTGCATATTTGCATTTGATTATAAAATGAAAACAATTTTTCATGGAAAGAATTGCACGAAGTTGTGTAATTACAGAATGATAATATTTAAATTTTGAAAATTTATTTTACTTGTTAGGGAATTTATAAAAATTGCAATGTCATGCAATATATATATGCAATTTTTTTACTTCTACATTTGTGAATTTTCTAAAGTGTATTTATATCCTGTTAAAGTTGTTTATAATCTATTTGATATTATCTTGATGTTTTGATTCAAGATATTGCAGAAATTTTCTGGATGAATTGTTACTTGAATGTTACTCCATAACATGCATTTTTTCACGACAAGCAGTGCAATAATATTCTTTGTTCGTTTAACATATCAACTAAGAATTGTATTCAGTAGCAGTTACTAAATAGAATTTTGTAATCTTAACAATTTTTAAAATTAATCCTTTAATTAATGTAGAGGATGGATTTTTAAAAAAATTTCATGAGCTAATTTTAAAAGTTAATTCGAATTCTTACTTATTCACTGGAATAAGAAAATTGACTTTTTGCCATTGATGCACTTGGGAAAAATTATTGAATATTATTTATTGTTTAAATCAAATCATTTTTTTACATCAAAATTTCTCTACTCTTAATATTGGAGCTTATTTTTTTGGTGATCATTATTAAGGACATTTCAGAAAAATTCAAGCGTGTATTTTCAATAAAAGTGTGCTGTATTCTACTAAAATCTTATAACTTATTATTTAAATGCACTTTGTGGTATTGGAAATACATATAAAGTAGAATCTGGCAAATGAGCAGATTTCAGGTATTCAGCAAATTTGATATTTTAAATTCAATGTAAAGTAATTAATGTCCAGTAACCTTTTTATTGAAGAATAGTACTTAAAAAAATCCCTGTTAAATGTGCCTAAAATGCTGAAATATAAATGAGAGAAGGGGCGAAATCATTTTTAAGAAAGTGAAAGTATTTGCACAATTCATTTCCCCCTTACCTTTATCTAGATGTGAATGGTAGCTATTTTTTGTATGTCATTTTATGCAAGTTACCTATGTTCTGCAGTATTTTAAACATCATTATTAGAAATTTATATTTTTATTCTGATGTTAAAAATGATGCATTTAAAATTGAATTATTCATTGCAGAAACCACATGTCTTTTTTTTTTTTTTTTTTTCAAAATTATGTTCATGCTGTTTTCTAAAGGAGTATTTGCATAATGAGTGAAGAAATGACAAAAATAAAGTAATATCACATTATCTTTATATATAAAAGGCAAATACCATGACGCACTCGTCACGAAATCTCCCAAACCACTGGGACTTGAAATTTGGCAGGCGGTTGCTTCTTGGGGAGTAGGTGCTCACTAAGAAAAAGTTTTTCGAAATTTTAATTTGAAATTTAAGTTATTTAAAAATTACTTTAAATTTTAACGTTTTTCCAGAATGAATAACTTCGGATCCTATTATCGCAAAAACACCATTTTTACATCATCTTTAAGATTAAAAAAAAAATAACTTTTCAATGGCACCGATCTTATTGCCATGCAGCATTTTGTACATTTTTTATTAATGTTTCAAAATGTTTTAGAACATGAATTGTAATGTTTTTATTGTTGTAAATAAAATTCAAACCATCTCGTTATTTCAGCAAATCTTTTATTTACGCGCTTTTGCAATTGTTATGGTTGTGATAGTATAAATTGTTTTCTTGGGAAATTAACTCCAAAGCAGAATTTTCACTTTAATATTCATTGCATTGCTGAAATATTTTATTGTATCTGCTTCAAACTAATATTTTCTTTAACGCATGGCAACAGATATTTCATTTCGGGTTTTTTATTTTTGTATTCAAGCACTTGATCTCGTGCTTTCCTGTCATTTTAAAATTAAGAGGCATGAAAATGCTTTTAAATTTTTGTATATTGCATGATATGCAAGTTTTATTCAAATTTTGGTTAGGTTTAAGTTTACAGTTTTGCCAGTCGGGCTTTCACGACCATATTCTGGGTTAATCATTCTACCAATAAGTGATAGATTGAGTGAGTTATTTGAAATGCAATATTTAAGTTTCGTTATCTGCAATACATCATACAGAATTGTATAGCTGGCATTTTAAAATTTATGTCTTTACATATTTTATTGTCTGCCAAATACAATAAAATCACTTTTTTATTCATCTTTCCTGGGTGAAACTGTGACGGGGAATGCTGTAATTAATGTGAAATAGAAACTAATATAAACGGGCTAACCAGCTGGTCGCTGAAGGTGGCTAGTGGGTATATAAAAGCAACCAGGTGCCTAGTATTTTAATATTATTGACTTGTGTGGTTTTTGTAATCAATGATTCATTTAGTATTTATGTGTTTTGAAATGATTTCCCTTTCTAGGTTATTGATAGAATATTGAAGATCTCACTGTAGTGATACATTTTGGTGCTTGTTATCTTTTATTTTCTCTCATTTTAGACTGCATTGACTGTTTTTTTTTATTATTATTTAGAATACTTTGCAGGGGTGATTGCAACCTGGATCTCTCTGGAATTGCATTTTTTAAAATTTTTATTTTATTTTTTCCTTCTCAAATCTGGAATTTCCGGATTTGTAAAAGGAATTCATTATCTTTCTCAAATTTTGTTTTTATATCTAAAATAGTATTAAATATCCTAGAATGCTAATAACTTAAATACTCTATAGTGTATGAAATAGTTATTCTCAATTAAGAAAAATACCTGTGAACATTTTTAGGCCTATCGAGAGAGAGTTGGCCTATGGTAAATATCGTAAAGATAATGTATTAAATAGCTGGATAGCTTAACCAAACTCCTTTTGTTATATGAGCAGTTTTCTTTCTATGGCCAGTTCTTCATCTCAGATACTTGGTAATATGCATATTTCAGTTTCATATCTAATACTTGAAGAAAGGGTTAAGTGAAAAGCCATTGTCTACATCAAAATGTCCTGCTAAATATATAAATGCAACTTTTTTGAATTTAACCCTTTTAGTGCCAAACAGCAATTTCTCGTCATTCGCCACACTTGCAAAAAAAGGCAACGACATTATAAAAGGTTTTTTTAGCTTTTTCCCAAACCTTCACAAATTGGTTCAGCATTCTTCGCATAGGTACAATACTTTCAGTTGGCACTAAAAGGGTTAAACACCCCTCCCCCCCTTAAAAAAAAAGGCAAGAAGTCAAAGTTTTATATAAATGATGAGATGCCAGTTAGATAAGCAACTTTATGAAATAATGCCACGAAACATTAAGTAGAATTATTAAATATTAATTTGTCCAGGTAAATGGTAAATATTTTTTGAAAATGTGCTTGCATATCGCATTTATATCTTGAATTATTTAATTGTTTTATTTTTATTTATGTTAGTTTTCTGAATTTTTAAGATAGGCTCACAATCACCCCTGACTTAACTGACGATCTTATTTTCTTCTCTGTTTATGTAGGCTTTACATCCAGTTTGAAGTATTTGTATTGAAAAGCAATGTTCTCTTTGATTCATAGTGCACAGGAAGTTCTCTAGTCATTTTATTTATAAAGATATTGATCCAAGTTAAACATGTACTTAAATTGTCTAGCTGTCGAGAAATTGCTGATTTTGATAACTGCTTAAGTAGTCTTCAAGTTTGTTTTTTTTTTTTCCCATGTTTTGTATGAAGGAAAAAGTTCGTAAAATTGTATTAGTTTCCAACAAGTGCACTTAGAAGTTGCTGAGCTTTGGAAGTATGTATTTCTTTGTGAATGGCTCTGACATTTACACGAGCTGAATTGTTGGTCACACTGGAACACAAAATTGAGAAGTGACAATCACATATATTCATTTGCAGTTATTTTTATTTCCTAATAAGTAAACAGCTGAGGATCATTGCAAAAAAATAAAAGGGTTATCTGTTTTATAGTTCAGATAAAACATGCTGGTTTGTGTTTTCTGAATTTTGTGACAATGTGTTGTGTTTGCTTCTGTTATATGCATTTGATATCTTTAGCTTTTGTGCCAAGAGTGGATGTACATGTATTGTTCAAAAATAAAGTTTTAAAAAATAATTAAGGCCATCCCTGATTTTTCTCGATGCTTTTTCAGAACTTCTTCAGAATGACTTCTAATGTTGGGGACAGTGATTTTCGGGAGGAGTTCTTCCTCTGGGCCAGTGGGTAGTGGGTTCGAGATCCATTTCCACCAAATATTCGCCTTAGACTTGGGCCTGGTGCAAGCTAAATCTGATGGGGGGTCAAACCTCCTGCTGCAGAAATTTGCACAGGGGTGTACCCCCTCAAGTGTAGTCCTTTTGATCTGTCGTCGGTTCAAAATAGTCCTCATGTGGCTTCAAAACAGGACGTTAACCTAACTAAATTAAACTCTAATTTCTGAAGTTTTCGATGAGTGGCCGATTTCTTGTCTGTTACTTTCCTGGATTTGTTGGTGTGTAGGAGAAATCGGCACGCCCGCGACCAGCCCCTTTAATTTCCGACCTAGAATTAGTAAGACCCCAAAATGTGTGCGAGATCTAAAAATAGCTGTAATGTTCAATTTAATTGAAAAAATATTGTTTTCTTAAGATCCTGAGAACAGGTAAATTGAAGTCGTGTCTTTTATTAATGTTATTTGAACAGGAGTAATTGTGGTGCAGATAGAGCCAGAATTTTGGTATTGTGGAATGTAGAGTCTTCTATTTGTTTTAGAAATAAATATGTGGGTAAGAGATTAATTATATGCATGTTATTACTCCTGAAGTAGAGCATTCTTTCAACTGATAGCCCATGTTGTGAAAGATTATTTACATGTATCTTTGTCTGATGAGAAATATTTTGGAGTGAGAAATTTCCTATCAAGACTTCGTAAATATTCTGGGATAATTTATTGGAAATCGCTGAACAACTTACAGAATTCTTTATATTTCATTCCAGAAAGCATTCTCTTTCTACTTACAATTATTCGTAACCAATTGTGAGCCATCATGAATACATGGATAGGAAGCCACCTGATAAGTAGGTATCTTCCCTCGTGCTCTTCTGGGCCCATCTCAGATGACCCTTGAGGAGGTCTTCACTTGTGCTGCTCGTAAATTGGTCGTCGGCCACAGTGGACGTATTGATTTTCGAGGCGGCAGTTCATGCATTGAACCCAGGATATTAAAGCTTGCTGGAGATAATTGTTTATGGCTAGAGATGCATATCATAATCCTATTAATATGCATATTTCGGGCTGTATTTTAATATTGTCTACATCTAATTACCCACGTCGAACCACTCGCTCATAGGGTATGGAGTGTTTTGACGGTCGGCGGGACATCGTCCTTCTTGTGAAAAACTAATGTTTAAACACCGTCTAAATCATATCAAAGTATCGCGATTTAGACGGTGATCAAATTTTGTTTTTCACGAGAAGGAAATGGAGCAATTCCCAGAATTTATCAACCTCGCCCCCCAAAAAAAGGCAAGCCTAAGTTGGTAAATTTATATTATAATGTTTAAGAAACCCCAAAAGTGGATGCGAAATTATGTATTAATCATTAACGTTTGCTAGTTTTTGAAAATTATACTTTTTACTTCTGTAATGAAATTGAAGATATGTGTATGTATGTAAATCACATTAGAACCATTTGAAAATATATCGGATTTTCAGGATTTTTGAAATTGAGTCACTATCACCGAGATTTTATTGGATCTCACTCAAAGTCGGATTTTTTTTTTACTATTAAGATGTTTTTTCTTACTATAGGTATAAAAAAATCAGTAAAATTGTCGTAAGTATCAGTTGTTGAAAGCACCATTTACTTTTTTCTCCTTCTGTGAGAACGTTAAAAACTATTAAGTAGTTTTGAAAGAAAGTATAAAATTTAAAGAAAATGTAAAATAGAAAAACCAAAAGAAATGAAATTTTATTTTTACCTCGGTTTCTTTTATCCCTTTTTTTTTCTAAAGTGTATATCAATATTATCGTCAAAGAATAGATAAACTACGTATGAAGTGAAGGATGTACGTACCTGAGCCACCTGTTCTTCTCTCAAATTAGTAATTTTTTAAATGATATCCTGTTTTGACTGTCGAAAAGACCAGTTGAATTCGACACGTGTAATTTCGTGAAGATTTACGTGTCAAATGTGACGATTCCTACAAGAGAAGAAAAAATCAGAAATCTTCACTCGGCTTTCTTTTAAAAGTATATGTCGAAATATAACCTGTGGTCAGGAATAATTTTGTATACGTAGTTGATATGTAACTGTTTCCGATTGTTATCCAAAATAATATCAAAAATTAACTTTTCTTTGACAGATTATCGGTGTCATTTTTTTTCATTTTGTGATTTTTATATTTTCCGACTTTGGAAACTATTATCTGAAGAAAACAATTTTTACCTCATCTTAAAAATACGAAAATAAGAGAAAAAAGAAAAATGTCTATTCAATGGTTCCCAGTGTTATCCCTGTGCTATTTTTTCTCTGATTACCACAATATTTTTAATCATAGGCGCGATAAATTGTACATAAATAATTTTATTCCCCGGCTTTCATGAAAAAGTGGTTCATCTTTGACCACATAAACAGACAAGTGCATTTGCAGAGAACAGCAAGTACATTTGAACCCTCTGATATAGACCTTTTCTTTATTAACTTTAGATTTTTTTATTAGAAAAACAGCATATGTACATCGAATAAAATTTTCATATATCGAGCAAAAGGTTTCGCATAAAAAATTATGTATACTTATTGCAGTTAAAAAGCGTCCGTGGAGTTTCACTTATTAGAAGGAATATAAATTAAATTAGGAAGAAAACTGTTTCGGCAATTTTTACTGCAATAGACTTTTTATGGAAAGTTGTTTACGAAAAAGGAAGAAAACATTCGCATGTGCTAGTGGATATGTTATTCTTAGCTTCTATTCTACTAACCACTTTCCTAACTAGCAGCGAAATTTTTATTTTAAATTCATTTTAGATTTCTAATTTAGATGATCATAGTTCCTAAACGGAAATCTTTAAGCGTGAAAGAGGAGTGCAGCTTAATAAAAGATGTAGAAAGCGGCAGGGCCGGATTATTAAATAGGCAACTGTCTACGGCCCCCGCTACTTTGGGGGAGGAGGGCAGAGATCTCGAGATTTTTTCCCGGTGCTTTCGAAGTAATTTAATGCTGTGCTTTCATTTAATTTACACAGACCGTGAGCTCTGCCTTATTCAAATTAAAATCAAGTATCCGTTAAAATTTGGAACATTATTCTAACAATATTCCTAATTTATAAGGTGGTCAATTATATTCCAATGAAAAGGACTCCAATATAAATTGAAAGTAAAAAAATATTTTAAATTAAAGAAAGATTTTATTCATTGCAATAATAATACAGAATACACTAATATGATAAATGCATAATAAAAACATTTGTAACACAATTTATTGTACACTTTTCGACGGAGAACAGAACTTAAAAAAGGAGGACCGTTGGCCACCTAACTAATTAATCACTTCGTTCAAACTTTATATTATGTTGTTTTATAACTCTAAAAAAATATATTGCTTTGTAATTTTAAAATATATTATCCTTTAATAAAATAGAATTTAGATTGTGTTAAAAAATGTCATTTTTATTACTATTTTGTATAAAATTACTTTTAAATCCTAATTTTGCATTTTTTTATACCCCATTTACTGAAACCAACTCTCTTCAAAGTGATCCACAATTAAATGTTTTGCTATTTCAGCTTGTCAAAATTTGCAACTTCACACTCCTTAAATAGAGGTTAAATTAAAATAAATGGAAAAATATCTGGTTTCGGATGTTAGGGAAGGGAAAAGGGGTCCCCGAAACTCGCGTTGCCTAAGGGCCCCTAGAGGGGTTAATCCGACCCTGGAAAACGGAAAGAAAAATATGTCCAAAAATAAATGAACATTTAGTTTCGTTTTTGTATACGAGCAGATATTTTTTTGGTACATTGTAAAAAATTTTCAAAATACATGCATATTTTTTTAAATGAATTTCTTTTATAGATTTCAGTCCTTTTTAACCCTTTGTCAGTCGCAATATCTAAAGCTGGATATTCACGATCACTCCACTTCATGCAAATGGCGTGGTGGCAATCCACACCATTCGATTTTTCAGAACATCCGTTTAGGTAGGTCACTCACGGACCAGTGACGGATTTTTACAATATGAGACCACAAGCGCAAAGTTGTTTTGAGGCCCCTTCCCTACTACATGTCGTAATTTCCCCCACTGGCTTAGCACTGAGATGTACCTCGAATAGATTTTGACGCCTCCCAAAGTCTCGAGGCACGAGGCGAGCGCCTGTGCGAAAAACGGCCAGTGTCACGGACCACTTCACTCAAACCACAAGCCTATTACCTACAGGCACTCTGGGGGGGCGGGGCGCCCACTCCCCCCCCACCTTCAAAACACGAACTTCCGTCTGTTCCGATTTCCTTTAGTGCGAGAGAGCCTCCCCCACATATCTACACCGGTCGCATTTCAGCATTTATGGCCCTTCAGTCCAAATGGATTTCAAGCGAAGTTGGACTTTCAAACTTTAGACCACACTACGCCAGCTCTCTTCGGATTTTCGCATTCCTAATCGGAAATCTTTATAAGGGGTAGAAATAGAATTGGAGGTTTCAGGGTTAATGTGAACCAAGTCCATGAGATTCATTTCTGAGAAAACAGATCTTAAAGTTGATTAGCTCCATTTTAAATAACAGTGGATTTCTAATGTTCTTGATGCCTGGTGGATACAGATTGAACTATGGATTAGGATCATTATTAACAGAACTGCCATTTCAGTGTTAATTTAAAATGTGTAAAGCATGGATTTGTTTCATTTTAAACTCTGAACCCTCCAATTATAAGTCATTGATAGGCGAAATTTGGGGCCTGTCAGAGTTGAAAATAGTCAGATATTTGCATTGAAAACTAGTAAAATGGATTATTGAAATTTTCGATTGCGTAAGCAAAAGCCTTGTCCACATTGTAGTTGATTATACGGTGGCTCCCATAACTAAGGGTGCACTTTTTAAATAAAAATTCGATTTTAGAATGAAAACAGAGTTAAATAAGGGAAATAAGGAAATCTTTATGTTTAAGACATTTAATATTCATTATTCCTGATAGATAATAATAAAATATATTGAAGTACATATAAATACCAACTGAGGATAAACAAAAACTTGATCTCACAAAACTAAGAGTAAATGTAAAATAAATAAACAAACAAGGGATTAATATTTAGTTGCATATCATTTTGCTTTAACCCTTTCTCTACGGCCCACAGTGGGGCATTTGCATGAAAAAAAGTGGACAAAAATATTTTTTTCTCGTTTTTATACCTAGAACATGTTTATTTTTTTACATTTATACACTTTAACTCTGTTATAATAGTTTATATCCATAAAAAGATTGCAAATATTAATTACACACATTAAAATTAAATATTTTAATCTTTAGTGTTGCGAAACAATGCTATTTGTAAATACCATTTTAAATAGTGTATCATAAAATAAGATTAACAAATTTCTTCATGAGATTATTCCTGAGATTTTCCTTCTTCACTAATACCATCTTTTTCATTGATGGCATCTTCTTCTTCAGTAATTTCTTCTTCTTTAGAATCTTCCCTTATCGCTACTTGTCCGGGTAAAAGCATCTCTAGGGTTTTTTTTTAAGTTTTAAAGTACTTTCTTTATCTCATTTGTCTGGAAGAAGACAAAAAGGGGTCGGAGATCAATAACAGCCTATTAATAATATCGATATATTTATATAATGTCGCATCCTTCAAATATTCAGCAAGTCGTATAGCTGTGTGGTCAAGCAAGATCGAGATTAATTTCAATAGAAGTTTGTGTATCTTGGTAACAGTTTTTGCTGGGATAACATTCTTTTGGGACTTTTTGTATTAAAGAGTAGCAAGGATATATTGACTTAGAACTTGATTTATACTATTTCGTATTGATTTCTTGTTAAACCAGCTTCCACAAAAATTGAGAGGGCCTCTGCTGGAGTTAGCTTTTCTGTTTTATTTTGTTAAGTATCAAATGTTTTTCTGTATTTTGTTGCACGGCCTGGGTTTGAAGTAATGTCTTGAACAGTTTTGAAAGAATCAATTTTTCTTCAGCTTTGAGCAGCAAAAGGCAGTTATTCGGTTTGCACTTCAGTTCCTAACTTCTGTGTCCTTCACTTTTTGGTGCGAGCACATGCTTCTTGAAATGGCTTGGGTGGATTACCAGAAGACATAAATCCTGAATTTTCAGGCGAAATAAAGGTAATAGATCCCTCAAGCCACTCTCTGTTGCTCTTTAAAACAATTTCTTCATTTTTATGTGCCACTATTCACATTGTTTTAAGCTGAGACTTAAAATACGAGAGCTTATGTTTAAATCTGCTTCGTTACCGTTCAGAGTAATTTAATATATTAAAAAGTTTTCTTTCGAAGTATATCAATCTCATGTCGAATTCTTTTGGGGAGGAGGACATTCTTTCATGAGACTATATAGATACTTTCTCTTCAAAACTTTCATAACTGATGCTAAAGGAAATGCTTGTTAAATATACGACACGCTTTTAAAAAAATTAAAATAAAATAATTTTAAAATATTAAAAAAATTCAAAGTATCTTGTAATGCTATTTGCTTGTTATCATGGTAGGTTTAGGTTGGAGCTATTTTAAACGTTTCTAAATAATTTAGATTTGTTACAGCAGACAAGCACTTAAATTTCTACATTAAGAATTTAAATATATAGTCCTTATTCACAATTAAAAATACGCATATTCAAAATAAATATTATTCCAATGTTACAAACTCTTCTTCAAACTATCTAAATATATTAATAAAATCTATATATATAAAAGAGCAAAGTATGTGTACGTGTGTTTGTTTGTTCGGCTTTTTTTTTTTTTTTTGGTTCTTTATGCACGCCCACACCGTTGGACTTACGACGATCAAATTTGGCACAGTGATGGATTAGCACAAGAGGGAGCAAACGCCGTAAAAATTATCTCAAAATTCGAATTAGATTTTTATTTATTTAATTAAATGACGAAAATTCAGCTATTTTTAGACGTTTCTCGCCAATAACATCTGAAATACTTTTGGACAAAAATTATTTTTAGACCACCTTAAAGAGCAAAAAATTATCTTTTTAATGATGCCAATTTAATTAGTGTACAGTTTTTTCTCTAACTGTAATTAACGTTTCAAAATTCATTTTGAACTCAAATTGCAACAATGCTTTTATTGTTATAAAATAAAATTCAAACTAATTTATTGTTTCATCATATCCTTTTATTCATGTGTTTCTACCACTGTTAAAGCTAAGAAAAAAATTGCTTTTTTCGGTCAAGATAGACTTATTACTTCCGCTGTTTATTTCGTATGATGCACTTAACTTCCTTTTTCATTTCGTAGCTTTTAATATGCACTCAAATAACATATGAAGTTAGTTTACGATGTTACTATGTTTCGTTTAAATTTCACAAATTTTTGAATGATCTTAATCAGTGCGCAGCAGCTTACCGACCGGGGAATAAGAATCGTGTGAAGTGGTTCAAAGTATAGAGACAAAAAGAAGAGGTTAGTTTATTTGCTGGCTAAGGGGTCAGAGACACAGGAGAGGGAAAAAGAAAATCAACGAAAGACGCTACAGTGAAAAACTGTTTAATTAAGTTTAAAGCGTTATAAGTACTCAGATTTGGAAATATTTCTACCCTGAGCAATGCCGGGTATATAAGCTAGCAAATAATAAAACGAAATAATTCCAAATGATTACCTCCACAAGTGACAAATTCTTTTGTTTGAAGTAATAAATATCAAACTGCATCATAAGGCTCCTCCATTAGCGATCTCGATTTCTAAAAAAATGATGTTCGCATTCTCGCAGATATTTGCCATAAAAAACATCTGCGAGTTCGGATTAAGTTTCCTATGGTGAGAATTTTGTTTATTTAGCTACATGAGCGTCATCTACATTCATCTGGTTGTACTACATTCCTATATTCAAAATACTTTTATTATAAGTATTTTCACATTCTTAAACTGTTGTGGCACAGTGGTTTGAAGATGAGAGTGTCTTCTCAGGTGTAATCTTCAACATCTGAGGGTTTACTGGGAAGACTGCTGAAGATCACAGCAACCTTCTTGAGAAATTTTTATCGTCGAATTTTATAAAAATATACTTTAAACAACTGAAATAGTATAAAACACTGTTTCATTATTTTCAAGCACTAAAAACAAAAAGTGCATCCGCGGCAAATACCTTTTGATCTTCGTTCTTACACATTTAGGCTTTCTTTTGGTACAAAAAGTTTAGCTTGGAAAGGCTTGGAAGTACAACTAAATCTTTAATGTTTCTAAAAATTGAAGAAAATTTCTTCTAGGTTTTATTTGTGTTACATTTAAACGAAATTTTAACAAAAACGTGTAAAAAATGTATAAATTTTGTTCGTTATTCTTTGATGAATAATATCCGTTTCAAAAATCTAAAGTAAAATTGTGCGTTTTCACCTGATTGTACACTTGAAAATAGTTCTTTTGAAAAGGCTGCGATCATGCAAATATTCGCAAGCACTAATTTCTAACTAGTTACAACTGTATTAATTTACTAGGTAAGAGAATGCAAAAAATAGGCTTAAAGTAGGATATTGCAACTATTTAACTACATAGTTTTTAGTACATTTTATCATCTTAAAAATATTTTCAAAAATTTGCATTTTGTCCACTTTTTTCGTGCAAATACCCCACTGTGCGGCGGTTTACTCCTCTGTAACGCCGCCACTGAACCGGACCCCGCTCCAAAAGTGTACACATTGCGCGTGGACAGTCTTTGGAGTTTGGGTGTACGTCTTACGCCTGAACAACGTCACCAGGGCATGCTTTTGGAAGAAAAGGGACTTTTCTTTAAAACAATATATTCATAATTTTTACATAAATAATAATTATTATAGTTAAAATATAATTAACGTATATTATATAATATAAAGATTATTTAATAATTTATTAATGTTTAAATGAGCTCCGCGGGTTGCTTTTGTGAATGCCGGCTATAGCCAGCTTTAGGAGCGAAAGTGTTACCCCTTCTTGGTCGGCGTCGCATGTCATACGTTCGGCTCTTTTGTGCCCGTACGCTATTTAAATCCGTAATTAAGTCAAAGTAACAGTTAATTTCAGATACAAAAATCAGCTGGCCAAGCTTAAATGTCTCAAGTATCCTTTACCATCTTAAATAGATTGAAATAATAAAAAATATATCAAATGGGTGGTGGCATCTAATTAGGAGATTAAATAAAAACGTAAGGCAAAAGGTTAATGCAATGGTGGATTTTGACAATATGAGGCCACAGGCCAAAAGTTGTTTTGTGGCCTCCTACCTCTACCCAATGTCATAAATTGCTGTCGGCTTAGCATTGCGATGCACGTCGAATAAGCTTTGAGACCTCCAACGCCTCTGCGAAAAACAGCCACCGGGTTAATGAAGACTGCTTCTAATTGCCATGGCATCGGATCCACAAGATTACTGTTCGTCATTCAGCAGAAATTTTCTCACATTCTTCTAGTAATATGTGCTTTAAATTATTTTTATTGATGATCTAATGTTTTTGTACAGCTTTTTCAAGGTGAGACAACAAATTCTCTATAACATTAAGATCAAGTGATTGACGGGGTGTTTTAATTGATTCTGGCAATGATACGGCTACCATTCTTTTACTATGAATGTTATATGTTTCGGATCATTATCTTTGCTGAAATGCGAAATTTGATCCCAGTTCCAACTTAGTCAATTTCTGTTAGAATTTAGAGCCGACCAAGTCTGCGGCAGCATGAAACCACGTCCTCTAAAGTGTCTTGCACATTTTGCTGACCCTCCGGATGGAAGCATCAATGTACGAGAAAGTGTGTATGTATATATATAGTACGAGAACATCTCAAGGACCCTCAGCACTATCCTGACAATGGACTCATCTCCGGGACCAGGGGCGAGGTGTCCCGTTATCAAGAAGAAGAAGTTCCAACTTAGTAGCACTATCTTTGCAAATTATTTTTTAGTGTATTAAGGTACCTCATTTTGTCCACAATTCCATCAATGAATAAAAGGTTTCCCATCCCAGATGCTGCCATATACCACAAAACCTTTACTATCCCTCCTCTATGTTTGGAACTTGAGTTGCATTTGGTTTTTGCCACACCATTTTAACGCGAATGCCCTAAAATTAGTGAAATTACTTTAATTAGTGAAAATAACTTCATTTCTGAACTGTTTGAACTTTAAAATGTAGACGTTGACAAATTGCAATCGCTTATCTCTATGCTTTTTTTTTTTATATAAATAAAGGGGGTTTTTTTTTTAGCTCCCCTACCATTATAGCCCGCTTTCATCGGGATTATCCGTACTGTTTCTGCGGAGACAGTTTTACCCGAAGTTCTAGAAGTATTTGAAGCAATTTTTGGAACACTTTTTTCGGATCAACCTTTAATTGATATATAATTATTCATTCTGCTGCTGGGTTTAAGAATTTTTTTGGCCTCTTCCTGTTTTATTTTCCAATGCACCATATTTTTTAATCTTTGAGTGAATATTTGAATACAATTGACACTTCGTTCAATTATTTTTGCTATTTTTTTCACAACGATTTTCCTTCATTTTATAGTTTAATAGTCGGTTTTCTTTCTCAGTCATAGTTTCTTTCTTTTCCTCCATTTTTTCAACAAAAGAGCTAAAAAGTGTCAATTTTTTTGCAGTGAAAAAGTTCTTTACATATTAAGTACAAAATATTTTTTTTTATATAAATTTAGTGGCAGTTTTATAAATAGATTTAGAAAGTGTACTCTCAATTTTGTGACTGTATATTTGAAAACTTTCTTTCAAATCATAATTATTTGTTAAACCAAATTTTATAACTCAATTTTTTTTATGGAAGTTTACAAGAAAAGTGTATGCTTTTCAATGACACAAAAAGACATGAATCTTAATTTCTACTCTCATTTAACCAAAATTTGAGTGTACTCTCAGGTTTGGGAATCATGTTTTTAAGTCACACCAAAATCATGGTTATTAAAAACACACACACACACACACAAAATAAACAACTGGATTTTACACAAATGATGTTATTGACTTAGGCCCAGTGCACACACCCAACATTTTATCGCAAATGACTTGTCTGACACAAATCGGAAGTGAGCATCAGGCCTTAATTTATAGAAAGTAATTATTTATTAATTAGTATCACGAACTAGGGATATAACAAATAGTGATTTGGCCGAATACCGACTGCTGTTTGGTCAAATTTCAGGCCTACTACCTACTCTTTAAAAAGATTTCACTTTTGCTTCTCAATAAAATAGTTCTGAAATTTTAAATGAAACAGTAAATATTAATAAAATTGATTTTTTAAAATTATTTGCATATTAAAAAAGTTAACATCTAGATGTGTTTTTGTAATATTTTAAGTACCTGAATTCCAATAATAATCCTAGTACGGAATGAGAATTGCAACATTTGAGATTTTTATGCGTTTTGATTTTCCGTGTTCTCATGTAATCGATCATTTTTTTTAAATGTTTTTTATAGGTTTTAATTTTTGTACTTGTTTTTGGCGCCGTGTGTGAATTTACTTTGATCTTAAGTGTTGCAATTTATTTTTATCTCAAAAGTGTGTATTTACGTCTTTAAACTCCTGGTGTGTTGTTAGAAGACTCTTTGCTTGCGTGTTTTGACTTTTTAACCCTTGCCTTTTGGAAATGGTCTTTTAAATTTTTTAAAAAAAATACGACTTTTAGAATCACAGTGTTTTAATGTTTTTGTGACTGTGTTTTCGTTTCTAATTATATATGCATTTGCAAAAGTTATATGATTTTGTGTATTCTCTGTGTTCAACCCTTTGTTTTCTAGCGCATTTTTTTTTATTTACTCGTTGTGGCTTTTGTTCTTTGTGTGTTTGTTTATGGCACTCTGTAAATGGAGTTTTCTCTGTAGTGTGATTTACTTTAAATAAATAAATATTAATTGTCACAATACAAAAAATTGTTTCGACCTGCCTGATCTCGGATGCACGCGCAGATTTCAAATGAAGCATGCTCGATTCTTACGGCCCAAACTAATACGTTGCCTATGAGACACACTTGCTTCACGTGTTAATTTGGGGCTGCTTCACAGAAATAAAGTCGTCACTGCAGAAATTGACAGTGACAAACACATAAGTAAATTCAGTGGATAAATCAAAATTATTAGAAGTAAATTCCTATTTTGATAAAGAACTTCTAATAGCTAGGACCGAGAGACCACTTAATTGGTGGTGGTGGTGGGGAAATGTTTAAAAATTTCCTCAACTTCAAATTTAGTAAGAAAATATACTGGAATATACTTTTTCTTGAAAATACTGAAAAATGATTATTCTTGAATCATAATTTCAGGCTTTGCAGTGATAAATAATATATAACATTATTAAATATACACTTATATACCTACAGTGCAACTTAAAACTAAGTAACTGTTAGGAAATTTCTTTTATAGTAAAATGTACTGAAATGTAATTCTGAAATATTCTTTATTAAATACACTTAAAAGCACAATTTTAAAAAAATATTATTAAAAAAGTATTCGGCCTTTCCGAATATTTGTCAAAAGTACCGAATACTCTCCGAATATTCGTTACATCCCTTTCAGGAACCTCGAAGGTTGTTTTATTTTATAACCGAATTTAAATTTACTTTTGAGATTTTACCATGACCTTCTTTACTTACTTATCGCTTTGTCAGTGATTACTCTGAAACTGATTTTAAACATCCAAGACTCCCTTGACATTTCTTTTTTTAAAGAAACCTTGGAGAAGAGCAGTTGTTTGGTGCAGTATAACCGTCATAAAGGCTCTTATGCCAAAAAAACCTCAACAAATCAAATGGAGTGCTATCCAGCGATCGAGATGAACAGGCCGTCGGACAGTCACAGCTGATAAACTTATTTTTAGTGTAAAAGGTATTGCACTGAATGATGAATATGTGACCTTGTTCCATCCTGTATAAAAAACAATAAATACAAACACTGTTTCTGCTACATCTTAAAAATTACTCAATTTTGTAGCAGTACTCAATAATCCTCTCCGCTAATTGAGCAAGACCTCTAGGAATTATACATTCTATTATGAAATTCACTATTTAACTCATCTAAACTGTTATTTTTGGAGAATGCAGTGGTATTTCTTGGATGATGTACAAATGCCCAAATTTTGTAGCTTTAAGCTCCGATCAGCATCACCTTGAAGGCCAGTCTTTATTGATTTCCATCCAAGAATGGAAAATGGTGGCATAATCTGCAATTGTTAAAACTTAAAAATAATGTATCTTATGCAGAAAAAAATAGGGAAGTATGTTTGTCAAATTTTCCTGACTGGGCTACAAGTTGGCAAGCTGTTGTATGAATGCTTGGACAAGACTTAGACAGAGAAGGTAATGAACCCACTCTAATGCATATTTATGCACTAAATAATGAAAGAAAGTTTAGTTATATTAACGTCCATTTAGAAGCAACACAAGGGCTATTTTGGGACTTACCTCGTAATTTTGAATCACGGTCAGATGTCGAGAATGACACCTGAGCTGGCACACCATCTCCAAATTTCTGCACCATACCAGTGGAAGGACGTTTGGTCCCCTACATATGATTTAACATGCAATAAGCCCACAAGCATGCAGATCTTCAGGAGAATTGGGCTTCAAACCTGGAGCCCTCCGGCCCCAAAGCAGAAACCTTGCCACTAGTACATTGCGGCCTCAATAAGCTGTTCTATGAATGCTTGGACAAGACTTAGACAGAAAAGGAAATACCCCCCCCCCAGTGTATATCTATGCACTAAAATATGAAATAAAAATTTAACATTTATCATTTTTCTTATCGAGTTATTAAAAAATATAATCTAATAATCATAAATCTATGACATTTAATTTTCAATCATTTTTTTTCAAATATTTAGGAAAAGATCAAAATACATATTCACAAAAAATTTCCTCATAATATATTTTTAAATCATGTCTTCTTGAAATTTTTTTTAAATTTTCCTACTTATGAATCTTAAAAATGTTTATGTCCTTACAAATTAAGATTCCAGCTAATTAGAAACTAGTATAAAATTTCTGATGAAACATTTGTGCAGAACAAAAAAGCAAATGAAGCTCTAAAAGTATTACTAAAAATAACAATGCAAGACCAAACAACGTCTTATTAGTTTTGGGGATCTGATTCCCATCACACATATTTGTAAGAAAATGGATTGATTTATCACTTCAAATATGTTTTCTTACTATATGTGGGTCCTTTCTGTAATCTTTATTACAACTAATCCATCAATGCATGAAAGATGCCATTAAGTGGGGGAATAAACAAGAGAGAAAAAAGAAGGGACAGCTGAAATTCAAGGTCAATCCAGGATATGATAAAAACATTTAGTGGAATTTTGAAATAGCTTATACATGGCAAAAACCATAATTCAAGCAATTATGAATAGGATGGTTCAAATGGAAATAGTGAATTCAACCACAAGGAAAGTTAATGAGAGTGCATTTTACAAAAATATAAAGCATTTATCAGAAGAATGCACTGATTTGCACCGTTTAGACTTGAAGAAAATAGACAAAAATCAATATAAATGACACTCATTTATTAAAAATATATATAAACACCTGTACAGTGCACATCTAACAGATTGTTGGCAACTGTGAATTATACAGACTTGTGCTTATTCACATAACAATTCAATTTAAAATATACTTTGTACAATTTTTTTAAAGATAAACAAGAATGAGTGATTTCCCATTTAACTTCAAATGAAAGTACAATGGACAATGCATTTATAGCTCTTAAATAGTTTATAGCTATATTATGTACTGATATCTACGTCAAGATGTACACTATTTAAAATGCATATATATATTGGCATATTATTTACATAAGGCTTCAATTTATAGCAATCAATGTAGAATTCAAGATTTGTTTGACAAATTTTTAGCTCTAAAAAATGCGCCACAATCAAAAAATGCATTTGGGATCATCAATCAAATGGAAAAAACATACCAAAATATTAGGTTTCTTGAAAGGTTAAAAATTATCGCTCTTCTGTACATACACTTTAAAAAATACTACAGTTATTTACTGGGAAAATCAACCATTCTTTCAAGCATTTTAAAATTTATGTACACAAATAACACAATGACAAAATCTGCCATTTTTCTATGAGGCATCAATGTGATATTTTGTATTCGATATAAGTATCACAAAATAAAATATCACTAAGAAATAAATAAAATCACAGATAATAATTAGTCTTCTTATCAGCAAAATGCATACTAGTATGAGCAATAACAGAAGAAAAACAATGCTATAGATCCAAGTATTACGTAAATACAGTAATACTTATGTATTTCTGTTAAGCCTTAAAACATTATGCTTTAACATGTCTTAACAAATCAAAGCATGTTTTCATTCATAAATTAGCTTAATATTAACTTGAAATATCTATGATTCTTTGTATTGGAAGCCATCTAATCAGTTTTTGGTACTTGTTTGTTAAAGTGGCCACCGCAGTTTTTTTAATAAGACAAATCTGCATATTACATCAATAATATAAACATTGATTTCCATCAGTAAGTAACACTACTACATTGATGATACAAGAAATGAATTAATTGATCAGAGAAGTTATTGCTCCACTTCTTGTATGTACAATATATTAGTGTGAAAAGACAAAGATTATGGATTTTTTTGAAACAACGAAAACTGCTTGCCACTATTCTTCATTTGAAAGACTTCTAGAATACAAAAAAAACCTATCATTTTCCAATAAAAAAAGATATTTGAAGATTGCCTACTTAGGTTTATTGATGTAATTTGTCTTACTGATACACGATTCTCCAGCACCAAATACAGAAATTGAAATTGTGACATTATTTCTTTAAGGAATATGTGATTAGAAGTCTTCAAAGCAAAATTTCATACTGTGGCATTCTTCTTTCAGTTGAACAAATATCAATTCTTCACCACTAAATTGAAGTTGGATGCAAATTGCATTGTTGAATTTACCAAAAAATAGTCATTTTCAGATATAAATAACCAACTGCACTTACATAACATATATCATAAGTAAAGCATTTTCTTGGGGGGGTGTGGCACCACACAAATCAATCAGGTCTTTAAAAAAAATTATGGCAAAGTCGATTTTGCAGCTGATAATTCACAATCAATAAAATTGATCCTCGATTTCCTTGAAAGATCATATATGTTTAGAGAAACACAATAGTAAAGTCATCATTAAAATAAAACGTATCAGCAAAAGATAGTACACAGATTTATTTTTAAATCACATGGTCTTAAAATGTTTGAAAGCAAAGAAAAAAATAAATGGGAATAGAACTTCAATACATTTCCATTCTACACAGTGTATAGTACAGGAATCACATTTATGTCAAAAGTTTTGCACATTCAACAGCAGGTTTAATAAAATCTCATATCATGCAACTCTATATACACACATCATGACTTAGTTGCCTTAATAAGCAAAATTGTTACACATGCAGGAACAAACAATGGCACTGTACAATCTCTCATTCATAAAATCAATACTTTACAGGTGCACATTTACCACTGAATGTATCAGAACAAAATTAAGATTATAGATATATAAAATATTTTCTGTAAAAACAGAAACTTGCTAAACTGCATTCATAAAATAGTTTAGCAGAATTTTCAGACCCAAGTGTCAGCTTTTATTGTATGTGGTAAAAAATTTAATTAAAACAGTATACAAAATTACCCGAAAACATTTGATGTAAACTTATTATGAATTTTAAGCAACATTAAATTTTAGAAGTAAAGGAAATAATTAATGCAAGGCTTCTTAAAATGTTCCAACTTCAGACCTATCATTGGAGGAAAAAAATTCCAGAATATTTTTTGTTTGAAATATTATAAAGTAACTCCAGAAAAGGAAAATAAGAAAATGAAGCATCAATTAAACAATAAATAAAAGACAATTTATTTTGAATAATTATTTTTATTAAGATTTTTTTTTAATTTTTTGGTAACCAGTACTTATAATTTTAAAGAAAGTGATACAAAGCTTTACTGTTTTAGGCAACCCCATTAAGGGTTGTAGCCAACCACTAAAAAGCTCTGTGTTAATATATTGCAATATAAACATACGAATCATTCAAAAAGATTAAATGGAGAGAAAATAGACAATTTTATAATATGATGAGATGAACAACCACATAAAAGTCACTAATAAAAAAATGCTTCCGTGATATAGCATTTCTGTTAACAGTTTCATGTGATAAAATTTTACATACAGTAAATGCAAATTAATTCTGTTATACAGTGATTTACGTAAATTTTTCTATAAATCCTCTATTATCTTTGGACTTTTAACTCAAAAAAATCAGTGAAAATTGTTCAATATCAAAGTCACTGCCATTCAAGACATATATACATAGTTTGCATTCCCAACAAACAGTCCACTGCTATTTTGCTCCACACCAACAGTGGATTCAGTTGTAATCAACCACCTCAATAATATGTTTCTCTTTCAGTCTCAGGAATCCACAAATTAAAGACTAGTTTTCGGAAAGAGTGACGAAATATTTTATTTCAGAAGTTGTTTAGGTGCTGAGCAGACTGATAGCCAGAAAAAATTTCATGGCAAACAGAATTTCGATGCAAAATTTTCAGAAAAAAATCCCCCAAAGCATGCCATTTATATGCATTTTGACCATGTGTAATACTTATTTTATAGAACTGCTAAGAAATGAGATACGTTTTCTTTTATATTTAATGAATCTTTATTTTTTATTAAATAAAGAATGTATGTTATAAATTTAAGCCGTCTTTGCAAATTCTGACAGTCACCTTTGAAAGATTGAGTTGATGAAGATTTGGAATACAAGCTCTTATTTTTCATTTTTATTCATTATTATCATCATTTTAAAGAGCTTAACTGATCACAGTGAAAATTCAATTGTAGATTAATTTTGTAGTATGAAGACTAAATTTTCTAGTTGATTTTCTTCCCCAAGAAAAGCACTCTGCAAAGAAAGAACAATTGATTACAAAAACATTTTCAAGCGATATTTCATATACAGTAAAATGTAATATAAACACATAAATGGTAAATGTAGATCTCCAGTGTAATTTCCCTTTAAATTATATGATTGTTTCACCTTTCTTGAAATTCTGCTTCATTCATGAAAGTTAATTTATTATAGAAGCAAAATATTAAAAAAAATTTAAAAAACCATGAAACTTATTTCTTACTGTAATTAACTTAATAATTATATGATTAAAAGCAGCCAACAGATCAGGGAATGCTGCAGCTTAAAGTAGAAATAACAACAAAAAAACTTACACATAAATATGAAATTCATTCATTCATTTTTTATAACAAATTCCTTCTCAAATTATAGCTTCAACCACCCATAGAACATTTACTATGCCATATAAAATTTATTTGAAGTGCGAAAAAAACAAAAAACATCTATTGCATAACCAATAATTAAATGTGGTGAAAACTTCACAGCCTTTTGCTACAAATCTAAAAATTAAGTTGGATTCAAAACTTTTTTCAGATGGGGTTTCTTGAAATATCTCATGATGACAATCAGGATTCAGATGGTCCAAAAAATATGATGAGTACTGGAATCACAATGCTATTCATAATACAGAATAATAAATATTACAATGATAGCTTTGTTAATGATTTGCCAGGCATTTGTCCCATTATAGGTTTATTAAGTTTCCATGCTTTGTAGGTAGGGTTATCATACTTCTTGTACATACAGGACTGTCACCATATTTCACTACTCAGTCCTGCATTGCCGTTTGTCCTGTTTTCTCTCTAAACTCTACATGAGGCACCAGACATGAAACTATGAAATAGAGTATGGAAGAGAAATGTTTTGCTAATACAAAGTATATTGATCAGAATGGTCAGATGAAAGAAACAGGTTGTCAGTGGAGACAACTGAAGCAATTTTGATTTGTTATTATAATTTTAAAATGACTTGTGCCCAATTTTATGATTATGTGAAAGAAAAAAAAATGATATAATTAAGAAAGTAAAATCAACTTTAAAACATGACTGGGCTAAAAAGGATTGGCCTTGCATCTTTTATTATTATTCTATGCATTCATTTTATTAGATTGCTTAAACTTTATTGATTTTTCACCAGAGTAAAATAAACCATTACCTACCCACAATTTTTCAAGTTTTATTTATTTAGCACTTAAATGTCCCATATCGATGCTTGTCAATTATGGCAACCTTATTTGCAGGTGAACATGTGTGTGAGATTTTTCTTTCCGAATCAACAGGACAACAAAAAGAAAAGGAGGTTGACAAGTAGATTAAATATATCTACTTTTCCAAAGAATTCAGCACTTGGATTTTCATGCACCAATATTGCAAGGTGGCAAGAAGAGCATTTATTTATTTGTTAGTGATTGATTTGCAATATGATCTTCAGCATGTGTAATTCATATAAGATTCTCAAGTAATTGTGCAAAGTTCTGACAGAGCTTATTGGAATCACCATACATTACAGCATTACATGAATTGTTCTTTCAAAAGATATATTGCCAGGAAACTTGAAGCATAATAAAATTATTTTATTGTTAAAGATTTATTCAATTTTCCCCTGAGACCCAAAAGCTAACAGCTATGAATCTCTCCAGATCCAGGGTGGCCATCAATTTTTTTGTTTCAGTTTCCCTGACTTTTCCCTGACATTTCCAGGTTTTATAAAAAATTTCCCTGACTTTTTTCGGAGGTAGGGGAAAAAAAAAAAAAAAAAACGGAAAAAAACTGAAAAAAGGGGGATAAAATCCAAGATGACGGCAAATTTTTAAATCCATTATCTCGGAAACTATTAAAGCTAAAACAAAAATAAAAGCATGTGTTTGTAGGGAATTTTACGCTCTTTAATTTGCTGATTACATGTAATTTGAAAATTGACTAGATTTTGAGATATTCAAAAGAAACTAAAAAAAGTAGATGAAATCAAAGATGGCAGCAACCTTTGAGACCTATTATTTGTGAAACTATTAAAGCTGGAAGAAACATAAAAGTATGGTTTGTAGGGAATTTTATGCTCTTTAATTTTTTTAATCAACTGTGATTTGAAAACTCAATAGTTTTCGAGATATCCTGGAAAAACTAAAAAAGGGGGATGAAATCCAAGATGGCGCCGTGAGCTTACTCCCCAGGACCGGGGACTTTTAGTATGTTTATCAGAAGCTCCTAACGAACATGTGTACCAATTTTCAAAACTATATGATTTAATGTTTTTTTACAAACCCTTCGTTGACTGGACTACTAACCGAAATTTCGGTCCCTCGGAAATTTAAATGTAAACACCTCGCCGAATTAAATTCGTTTTTGACTGTCAGTAAATGAGTAATTTTCATTGGTTGCCAACGGTGTTTCATTCTATTTATAAAAAGAAGATCAGCGAATTGTCGCCTGCAATAAGAATTATCAAAATAAAAAAAAATCCAGGTTTAGAATAAATTTCCCTGACTTTTCCCTGTTTTTTCCCGGTCTTCCGAAATTCCCTGACTATTCCCGGTTTTCCAGGTTTCCCGGTCGGGTGGCCACCCTGAGATCTAATCAATTTCCTACTTTTTACATTCATCATGACAAGAAATTTATTCAAAATGGTAAATAGAAGGCAAAGAATAGAGAAATAATATATATTAAATGAACTCGAATCTTTAATATAAAAAAAAATTCAGGGAAAAATGTTCGCCTACGCATTATTTAAATCTTGTAGTTAAATTATTGATTAATCCAAATCAGAGCTGAATTCAATTGATATTTTCTTCTTAAATAGCTGAATGCCTTTTTTACCACAAATATACAGAAAATTAAGACACTACAAATTTTCTTTGGCAAAAGAATTACACATTATATTAAAAAAAAAGTTAATTTTTAGTCTTTTACACAAGCTAACTTTTTCCTTATTGGCAAAACAGATACTATATTACAAAAGCATTAACATTTCAGTTCCCTTCAAAGCAAATCTATTTGTAGTTCTAATCCAACTTGCAGATACTTTAATTCTTCTGTCAAACAGTATCACCACATGTGTAATGCCTAAACTTCTAACTAATGAAGTATTACAAGTATATACAACAGTATGGGTGGTTAAAATGATCAAATTATCTTACAATGGCTTCAAAAGGAAAGAAATGCCCAATATATTGTAAAAAAGAAGGGAAACAGAGTACTAATGTTCTTCTAGATAACAAACACATTGATTATGAACCAGCATGTTACTAAAAGATACAAATATAAATTAAAAATAATCTGCTTACCATTATTCATTTGGACTTCTTTTTATCCAAAATTGTAATCATTACACAACTCTAAAAATAGATCATATGATTCCCTATTACAGCTGCCATCACTCGTGTAAACATATTTGTAGAAGGACCCATCCTTGCACACAGCTGAAAGAAAAAAATTATACAATCACAGTGACAAACTTTAATACGTTTCAGAACATAATAAAAACTTTGCACTAATTATCGCAATTACTCTAGATAATTATATTCAAATTGCTACTTTTGTATAATTTCACTATTAATTAATTAGCCCAATCAACAACTGCCTAGAAGAAATGCACATTGATGGCAGATCTTCCTCAAGGTAGTCATTGAAATAGTCTAATATAATGATATTCATATCTTCATACCTTGGTCAGTTTTGGTCATAGAAGAGTGGAACAATTTTGTTTAAAATGTATTTCCAGATAATTTTACTAAATAAGAATAACTGAACTGGGGGAAGCAGTAAAGAAATTTGGACTTCATAATTTTTTCAACAGTACATTTATTGACTCAAACAACAAAAAATATAATTCTTTACATTATTTAGAGAATTTTTCCAAATGGAAGCATACGTCTATCTCACAGTTTAGAAATAGGCTAGGCTAGGATTAGAGTGGACACCCTATAAAGTTAATGCAAACCATTCAAACTCCAAATTTTTTATGTAAGCAAATTGCTGGTATAGAATAGTCATTAAAACTAAGTAATCCTCTGCATCTGAATATGTATCAAATAACACGACACATTGTTTTAAACAATGTTCTTATATAAATTTAAGTTAGAATTACTCAACTTTAGGAAGATATTTTGCTTATTGTAAGACAGTATTCCAATTTAAAACTAACAAAAATTATTGATAATGGTAATTTTGAATCATCGATTAAATGTCAAACTATGCTGATTAAACGGTACATGAGCTAGCATTCTGATTTCTAGATTATACAGGGTGTCCACTCTTATCGTGACCAATAGCTAATTTCTAAATCATTAGAGACAGACATATAGTTCCAATTGGAAAAATGCTTTACATGACGGGAAGAATTATATTTTACTTTGTTTGAGTCAATAAATGTACTGCTGAAAAAATTATGAAGTCTAAATTTTTATACAGCCCCCCAGTTCTATTAATCATATTTAATAAAATATTTTTGACCCACTAACATTTTAAATAAAAAAAAGTTTCACTTTTTCTGCAACTAAAAATTGAATGATTTATGGAACTTTGAATATCACTGGCTTAGACCACTATAGACTGTTTCAATAGCCACCTCAAGGAAGATCATCCAATCAATGAGCAGCTCTTACTCGATGTGACAACTGATTGGTTTAAAATTATAAAATTCAAAGCTCCATAACTTGGCCAGTTTTAGTCGCAGAAGAGTGGAACTTTTGTTGATTAAAATTCTAGTATCTCAAGAATATTTTACAAAATGATTAATAGGACCAGGTTGTATAAAAATTTAGACTTCGTAATTTTTTCAGCACTACATTTATTGACTCAAACAACATAAAATATAATTCTTCCCATCATGCAAAGCATTTTTCCAATTGAAACTATACGTCTATCTCTAATGATTTAGAAATTAGCTACTAGGCCATGATAAGAGGAGACACCCGGTATATAAACTCAAAATGAAAATACCTTAATTATGACAAAAATTACTGTATACCAATAACAGTATACTTGTGGCAGTCTTTTACAGAATCCAATGTAGGAGTTTGAGATATTAGTAACAATTTGCAAGTTATATACAAGAAAGTAGAATAAGAAAAAGCAGAATAGTGTAAATATAAGATACAAACGCTTTATCCTCAATTTACATGGATTTGGTTTAACATGATTAGACAAATGCCTATACTAATTGGAAATTTCTCTTGGTAGAACATAATTTATACTATTCATGCAATTTTTCTTGAATTATTGATTATTTGTGTAAAAATATTACCTCCAACTTATTTTAAAATCCATATCATAATTTATTTCATATTGATATTAAACACATTAAATATGTATATTCAAAGTGAAAATAGATATTAGACATATTATAAGATTTCAATCAAAATTACATGATACCAATAATTTGATTACAAGATATCAATCTAAACAACACTTCAGGATAACCGATCCATTGTTCAAATTTAGGCTAAGTGGGCAAGGTTACAAAATCCTATGGAATGACTATCATGAGACGTTTCAAGTGAAAATCCTTTTTACACAAATGCTGCATTAATAAGATAGATAAAAAGTACATTATATTAAACGATGATATTGAAATTGCAAGGAAAATTAAATGCAAATTTCAAAATGTAATAAAAAGGTTTAAAATTGTGAAAATTAACACTTTTAGTGTCTTAATAAAAATAAAATACATTGTCAAAATTTAAAGAGGAATTTGAACTAGTTAATTTATCTACACATACTGCAAATTAAAATGCTGAAATTTTTTAAACTTAATATATTATTGTAAATTAGCATGAAAGTAATAAAAAATTTCAATTTTTTATTAACAAATGACCAAAAAATATCCTTCTTTCTAGATTATGTAATAAATTAAGAATAAATCATGATACAGAAAAAGTTCCGATTATATATATGAATAATATTGAAATGCTGAAGATATTATTAATTTACACTTAAAATTTCAGAAAGTGAAATTTTAAATTATTCATTTACTTTACATGCATTACTATTTAACCCTCTGAGCGCCCAATTAATTTGAACTTTTGGTTATCAGGTTAGAAAACTTAGCTTTTAAAGGAAATGAATCAATCTTTTTTCTATTTAATTGTATCTTTGAAATCTGAAGAACACTTTATCCATGGTTTTTTAAGAAAATATGCGTATAAATACGAGCTATCTGCTTTTGAAATGAACATGAAAACGGAAAAAGACGTTTGCGCCGCTCAGAGGGTTAAAAATGCCAGAAACTCCAAAATGAAGTCCTCTTAATTTTTAATACACTTTTAACAAAAATTGAAGGAATGAAATTTATTACTTACCATAGACAGTTGAATTGGGTCCAAAAGCACAAATACATTTATTTTCCTGTTGCACTGTGAAGTTCGCAAAGGCCCATTGCGATTCAGAAACATATGAACCCACCCATGAAGCTGGTAACTTGCCTGTAAAACTGTAGGAAAGGAAATTCAAATTGCCTACCAAACATAATCAACTCAAAAATCAACACAACACTTCACTTCCTAAAACCAAAGCTGTTTCTTTTAAATATCTTGTTAATAACTTTCAAGGATCCTGCCCATTAAAAAAATAATTTTTAGCCTAGTGACATGTCTGTTGAGGGGGATATAAAGAAATTGGGATGTAGGTACAAAAATATAAAAATCACATTGCTAAAGCAAGGGAAAAGAAGGAAATGCATGTAAGATCAGGCTTTATAAAGGAGAAAGGCAGTCCATTTTCATTAAGGAAGAGACGAATTTTGTTTAGATCTTCTTTTATTTAGGCATCAGACGTTATTATTCATAGGTAAAGCACTTAGTTTTTACATAGCTCCATGACCAGACTTTAGAAGTTTACGCCAAGCGGCGCGTTGCTGTTGAAAGCTTACATCTCGGCGTGAAAAAAAGGGGCAGAAAAGAATGCGCAGAACGCTTAAGTACTCAGAAGAGGGAATTCCCCTTGAAACTCGTGATTTGAAAGGAAGTTGTAGTACGTTAATTATGTTGAAAGTAGAAGTATTTAAAATGAGGTATCGCTAAGATTATTTAGGAAAGTTAAAAAATTAAATTATCACATGCATATATTTTGCTAATTAAAAAAATACAATTTTTTAAAAAGTAAAATACATATAAATAACATAAAAGTATTTTGATATTAATTATTTGAAATTCCTAAATTAATTTCAAGGGGACAAAATCCAATAAAAACCAGGGAAGTCAAAGATAATTAAAACTGGTAATAAAATTTGGATCTCAAATAATACACTGAGGAAAACTACATTGAAGGTTTTTAAATGCTACCTTAAAAGAACAGATTAAACAAATACTTACGGAAGTCGTTTGTTCAATGAGGCTTGTCTCAAAGCAAAAATGTGAACAGTGCCTTTATCACTGGATGCACATAAGTAGTCTGAGTCGCAACTAAAATTTATACTGCAAAGAGAGAATATTGCAACTTATCAATACCCTGTGTAGTAAATTTTTACAGAATTCCAATAAATTCCCACATGTATAGTAATAAAAATATTTGTTTATTAGGCAACAATAGAAGATTAAAATTAATAGTACTGCTTTTGTTTCATTTATGCATTGTTAATTGAAATTTAAAGAATACTGACATTCAAAAAAATATTTTATAAACTCAAGAATATCACTTTTTTTATACTGTTTAATTTTCACATATAAAATTTTGAAAAGTTTCAAGACATTCAGATAAAACTATGCAAAACTTTGGCAATGATACATTAACTAACTGAAAAATCTGAAAACTGCAAGAGATCCAATGCTAAATTATCATATTTATAAAAGAATCTCTAATGAATACCCACAATAATCTATTTAAATAGATCTTAATAATAATTATGGATTAAAAATTAGAATACAAGAATGATACTGATATTTCAATTTAATTCAAATAAAAATTAAAATAGCCACATCATTAATTCATCCATCTAATCATGTAATAACTGTTATGTACTTAAATTTTGCTTTAAATTAAACATTTTTCAATTTATATTTGCAATTATATTATATACATGAGATAATTGATTAAAAACTAAAGTATCTTTTCATTTTCACTGCAGAGTAAGATCTAATTCTCTCAATTTATAACATTTATATTGCATTCAAAACAATCTTTGCAAATACTAATATTCATTAAAAGGAAACCGAGATGTGTTCATAAATTGGGATGTGAATATTAGTTGCGAAAAGTGCCAGGCTTAAAATTTACAGCAGAACCCCGGGAATCTGAACTAATTGCGGCTGATCTTTGTTAGGATTCTGGGGAATTCGAATTATCCAATATATTCGGTAAAATAACGAATTCAGTAAAATATTGACTCTGGGTGCTCTGTGAACGCATGCAGCATTCTTTCTTCAAGATCAATTTGAATACTTCTTTTAAGTTAGGAATAAACATTAGCTTTGTTTCTGATTCGTAATTGTTATTTTCCCTTCATTTTTTAGAAAATTAAAATAAGATGTTCGGATTATCCGAAATTTCGGATTCCTGAGGTTCAGATTACTAGGGTTAAAATATATTTAAATATGAGACCCGAGTACTAATTATTTTGTAAAAAGAAATTTTGAAAATTTTATTAATCAGATAATATTGCCATTTATTGAAAGAACAGCTGGTTAGTTGAAAATTCCAGAGAAGACACACATACCTATTTATATTTAGTCGCGCTTTCCCTGTGCTCACTACAAATTCTAATATTTCTTAATTTTTTAATACTTTGTTGCCTTTTAACAAAATATATATTTAATAACAATGATTAAATCAAATCTCATGAAATCTTACAGAACACAATAGTTATATTCACACCACTACCATTTCTGCCTTTCAATTAAATTTTGAATACTTTAATTATTGATTAACAAAATTAGTTATTATAAATTTTATTTGAAGTGAGAAAGATTTTTTTAAATTTAATAATTTGTTTTTTAAATAATTTTCACTAGATATAAATGTTTAAAAAAATATATATATATATTTACATTCATTACTATAATTTAAATAAATTTACACAATTTTAGTGAACAAAATATGAATTGCCATGTTATTTCATACAAAGGATTTAATAAATGATTTAAAATTTTGCAAATGAACCTGTTCGAAGAACAAATTAATCAACTGAAATGTTTTGATAGATAATCAACAAATTTTGATAAATGTTACAGATGCAAAAAACAAACGAATTAGGGGGAAAAAAACCCACCCTGCTTATAGCAAGTAAAACTTAACTTTTAAAATCCTTTAAAAATATAGTTTCTTAACATCTTATGCGAATGAAATAGTTTACAGATCAATAACATTGAATTTTTCACAATTAAAAAAAAAAAAAAAAACTTTCTTAAAAAGTAACATACCAGTAAAATGCAGCTGAATCTGACCCACGTCGCAATTCAATAATTTTTTGTCTTGATAATGTGTCAAATACTCTAATAAGAGTACCCTAAAATAAAAATCACATTAGTTAGAATTCTATCAAAAAATAATAATACATAAAAGTAAACATAGAAAGGTTAATATAATAATACCTTCACTGATGCTGTTGCAACAAGGGTGCCTTGTCGATTTAGAGCAATGTAGGCTATTTCTGTTGTATGAGCATCTATAACTATGGGAGCACCAGAGGTAGTGGAATTTATTTTTGATAAATCCTGCAATAAGAGTTCATGTTAGGTTTTGACATATACCTTCAAGTTACTGTACCAGAAGGTAACCAAGAAAATTAAGACTTACCACAATTTGAATGCTGCCTGCGTAACTACCAGGAAACACTAACACTTGGCGCTCTGAGCTTGGAAAGGGACTAACTTGAAGTAATCCTGGAATTAATCCAAAAACTTAAGACACATGAATTTAAGGAATGATGATGATGATAATAGATGAATTTAAGGAACATAATGAAATAACAAGAAATGCTAAAATTTGCAGCTGCCAACAATGAAACAGGATTTACATCAATGTAATAATTGGCATATAATGGCTGAAACACCAGGCACAACAGCTATAGCTAAAGAAATCCTAGCAAGATCAATATCAGAATCAAGTATACTGGCATGGAAGACAAAACATTTCATTTGACTTTATGAAAAAAAAACATGAAATTGGGTGACTGCACCATTTCATGGGTCTGTCCCAGTTAGAAAATGACCTCTAGCACTTCAATGTACATGTTACAACCATGCATTATTTGATGATTGTATTCATCTAAGTGTGTTCTATCATCTCTATAAGTTTATACAAAGAGCTTTAAAGCAACTAGTTTTTGTGCACTCTAGTAAACTGTGACAATTATAAATAATATTGGAACATTTCACAAAATTATCCATTCTAAGAATATTTTTTAAAGAAATTAATAAAATAAAAAAATGTTTGGCAAGAGCATATATTAAAAAGTAATAGAATAGCACAGTATATTTTGTTTTGTTAACATAGTCGATTGTCTGGCAATGAAAAACAAAAAAAAATGTCTCAAGATTTTTAAGTCATTAAGTAGTGTAATGTTCTTTGAAACAGATTGTAAATATTTCATGTTAATATGCTGTTTTGAAAGGAAGGTATTATTGTACTTCATCTAATGTTTAAATACAGTATAATACATAGGTACAAAAGAAAGTAAAAGCAACGAATGAATGTCTTGTATTTTAAGTGTTGAATTCAATGTTTTTGGAATATAAAAAAATCTGTACCTCTAGGATTAGCTCCTGTATTAAATGAAAAAAGTTTTCTGGGATCACTGGGGAAGCTGAACACATGTACTTTAGAATACACAGCTACAAACAACCTTTGAAAAGAAAATAACTCTTTAGAATACACAGCTACAAACAACCTTTGAAAAGAAAATAACTTGAGTTTAAGACAAAACGCTTTAAAAACTACATCAGTTGTAATGAAAGTAAGGATTTACCTATCTTTCTTTAGCCGAACACTTAAAACTGGTGTTGGAAATGTAACTTCAGCAACAAACTTATTAGCCAAGTTGTCCCATAGCAGAACTAGCAGAAAATAAATTATATCAACAAAAAAATCACATAAATTGTAACAACATTTGACACTAGATATTGTCTAAATTAGATTAGAGACTTCTGGCAAAAAAAAAAAAAAAGAAACACTGTTTGAACATCCATTTCTTAAAAAATCTAACAGACAACTAGGACCCCTCATTTGCATTCATAAAATATGCTTACGATGGAATTAGTACATGACAAGAAGCTAAATCTAATTTTCTTTCCTTCCTTCTTTCAAGCAGGTTCAAAGTTTCATCTAAAAAGACATTTTGATATGGAAAAGACAGACACAATACAACTGTTGAAAACTAAAAGTAGTCAATATACATTGAAACAATGCTTATTAGTGACGAAAAAAAAATGCTTAAGCAATATCAAAAAAACTATTTTTATAGTGCAGATTAATCCTAATATAATTTAAATAACCAAAAAAAGTTAATATAAAAAAACTAATGAAAGTTGATAATAAGTCAGCCATTTTTACAGCATCAAAATTTAGCAGTAATAACAAATGAAGAATTTTTCACAACAAATATTCAAAGAAACCAGCTATTTTAATTTTGGTGAAAAATCTAATAACTTAAGTTGTATTAACATACATTCTATAGGTATAGTAGTATAGTTGCATTGACACTGAAGTGCTACTTCTTGTATCTTGTCCTTGTTGCACAAAATTGTTACTTCTTACAATCTTATTTTGTTTCTCTTCTTCTGTTTTATTTTTTAAAATTTTATTTACTATTTATTACATTTTATTTTTTCCTTATTCTTGTATATGTTTATTTATTTATTACTAGCCGCCTTTGGTGACCAGCTTATTCGCCCATATTAGAACTTATAACTTAAAATGATTCAGTTATATAAAAAAATGCAACATATGTAGGATGTTTGAAATAGCTATTATTGTTGTATTTAATGTTAATAATTTGAAAATAAAGTTATTTATCCGATGAAGTAATTTCCACCTTAAATTTTTAACGTAATAAACTGTCATTTTTTAAAAAAAAAAAAAAAAAAAAAAACTGTACACTCAAACAAATGACTATTATGAATTAAATAAAATGTCATGAAAAAATGAGTTTTTTGTTTAATTTTTTAAATAAAACAATTAGTTCCAAAATCAAAAATGAAATAGAGATACATCCAATATGAAATAGTTAAAAAAGATCTTTATATCCATAAAGTGAAAGTTCTAAGTTTCCAGTTTGTAAATGAAATTTAAAGTTTAGAGAACAGTAAATGAATGCAGTTTTTAGCTGCTTATTCTCAAATATTAATTTGAAATTTTTGTTACATTTTGAAATGCCCTTTAATTTTGACAAAAATGACATAAGAATAAAAAGAAGGAATTTTTTGAAATAAAAAAGTAATAAACTCTAATTCGTGCCAATATTAGACAGTCTTTAAAACATTATCAATCGTATACAATCGGGAAACACGCATGTTATAAATTTATGGATAAAAATATTTATGACAGCGAAAATCTAATTCAAATCTTTTTCAATTTGGTGTTTCATCATCTGTTTTGCTCTGATTGTGGTATTCTATTTGAGTTTGTTAAAAGATTGGTAAAGGAAGTATAATTTGAAACAGGAATAAAAGTTTGATAAAATTCTGCAAAAAAAGTCACATGGCATTAAGTTTAATATCAAGAGGAAAGGTAATTTTTCTCATTTCCAAATGGAATAGAAGTGGTTTACGCATTAAACGAGTTTAAAATATTTGAAAATTGTAAAAAAATCAGCATTTATCTTAACATAATCAATTAAAAAATAGTTTAAAATTTAGAGGGAAAAAGATTTTCATGGTAGTGAACTGTGAATCTTTTTTTGCTAAAGCCAACCACGGTACACCCCATCTCCTACCCCAAGTACAGGCGAATTGCTTCCAAGTCATCTCAAAAAAGTGGAAAAAAAGGGGGCAACCCATCTCCCATTCTAGAGAAAACAAAGTTATTCACGAAAAAATGGCTGAAAACTGACAAAATTCGTTTAATTTTTAAATAATTAAAATTTGAATAAAAAATTGAAAAAAATGGCTCCAAAGTGCAATTCCCACCCTCTACAGTATACCTGTACCAAATTCGGTAGCTCCAGGTTCAACGGTCTGTTCTGTAGACTGTCAACAAACACACACAAATGGAAATTCATCTTTATTAGTATTAGAAATGCATGCTTGTATTATTTACTTATTATGTTTGTTATTTGTATTTTATGTATTTATATTGACATTTTTATTTTGTATTGTATTACACTAATATTTGTATTGAAATTTTTCTTCCTGCTATCTTTTGTACCATGCTTTACTCTCTTTAGGTAAGCAGGATCATTGTGGGCAATAAAAAAAAGTTGTATTGACATGTTTGAAATTAACATACACACAAAAAAAGTTACAAATATTGCAGTTATAGTATATAACAATAAAAATCACTGTTAGACAAAACATTATTTCCAATACGTGTATCTAGTGGTCGAGACTGGCACATTGTATAAATGGTACCAGCACTTAAGCCTAGAAGTTACTATAGGCTGCCTGCAAAGCTAATATCAACAGTGATAATAGCTTTATCACAGCCATAGGATATGCATACAATAGGAGCATGCTAATTAACTTCATGCAAACTGCATGCACATATTAACTATACTGCATATTTGAAATTCATACACATAAAATAATAATGACATCTTCTGATTATATTAGTATGTCATTTTGAAACTACACTTGGCTGTTTTAGCAACAGACATTATAATTTTGAGCGAAGATTGATGCTGAGGATAGATCTCGGTGGTGTAATCGCAAAATAAGCAGTGCCGGGACGCTCTAAAAGCAGTACTAGAATACTATAACCTGGGCGACAAAAATTGCACTGTTTTAAGGACATTTACACAATTTTTTATTATTTATTTCTCCTTAGCAAGAGAAATCTTTCATAATAGACAAATACATAAACAAATTGATCATTAAATTTTAATGTAATTTCAGATTAAAGTAAAATAACATTAGCATACCATAATACTCATTTATGGCATTATTACTATATAATTTCATATTTTATATTGAAATTCAGCTAGTTAATTAGAATTTTTAGACTAATTGATTATATTTTTTAGAAGTTTTACAACAATTGTAATGAACATAAAAAGAACTTTTAGATGAAGAGATGCATTTAGATGAATTTTAAACATATCTAGTAAGTAAATGTATCTAGTAAGTATGAAATGAAGTTTAATTATTTTTACCTGCATTGTCTGCATATTTCTGCTTAGGACCACTACCGCCAACAATAGCTACAATATTAGTACGATTGAGCATTTCGCACAGCGAAACACTACCCACAGTCGCAGCATCTAAAAAATTAATAAAAACATTAGATATGTGATATTGAATGAAATACGACAATGCCCCAAAACAGGCCATTTAAACTATGTCTCCAGATCCCAAAAAAGGCAGCATAAAAACACTAACAGTTAGTGATTCTGCTAATTTAAAAAATTCAGTCAGCAAAAATGATTTACAGATTTAACTTAAAAGCAACATTTGATTTAAATGTCTAAATAAATCAAATTAATTATATTTATTTTTGTTTATCCTTAATAAACATGTTATTTTTGTATTTTGTTTTTCTATTTATATACACAATCTTAAAATTTTTAATTCATGGAGGGGAATATAAATGAAAAAATTTAAGAAGCCTGGCTCTAAAAATTACTCATCTACATAAACTTAAAACTGATGAGAATGAAACAATCAATCAAAGTATTAGCAATCTAATTAACAAAAGCATTATTGTCTTAAAAAAAAAAACAGTTCTAATTTCAGTTTTAAATGTTTAAAAAAATTCTTACACATATCGTTAATCAAATGCTTATTGCATTCTAAAAGAATTTGCCGTTGTTTGATCATTGATGATATACAATGCAGAAAATGATTTACATTATTGAATCATGAGGAGGTCAGTAGAAAATAACTGTGATCAACCTGAATACATGCCTTCAAGTATTATCTATATAAAAAAAAAAAAAGCAGAAGCTTATTGTTAAGTGGAAAGTTGTTGCTTCTGTCAATAATCATTCATTTTATTACCCTCTCCACTTTTATTTTGGGCTAAACACAGCACCAATAAATAAATCATATATAATCAGGACACAGATATAAATCCACATGAATGCAACTAACAAAGAGTGAACTTTGCTTAATTGTACTATCTACAATTAACTTGTACAAACATGGTGCAACATTCTTCCTTGGCATCTTCATATTGTTACATTTGGAATACAAGAAATATACTGAACTTTGACTACAACATTATTATTATATGATTAACAAACAAACAGATATAAGGCATGAACTTCAATCTACATACTACTTTAAGAATAAAAATAGATACATAAAACTAGAAAAATGAAACACATGATTATTATAATATTGAAAAGATACATAGATATAAAAATAAGCATAAGCCTAATTGAAAAGTATAATCTACAGGAATTATCTGAAAATGACTCAATTCTGAAATATATATGAAGCTTATACATGACATTTTAAAATTCTTGTATTCTATAGGAATTATTGAAGAATGAGTTTATTCTGCAATATAATAAATGAAGCTTATATATGACATTTTAAAATTTTTGTTTTCTATAGGAATTATTTAAGAACGACTTTATTCCTAAATATATTTGAAGTTTATGCATGGCATTTTAAAATTGTTTCTTATGCAAAATACTGTTTTATAGTTTATTTTGTTATGCTTTATTTGCAGTGCAGAAAAGAAGCCATTGATCTCATAATTTTTTAAAAATTATTTTTTTTATCCGAATCAATTGATTTCAAACTTTAAACAAAAATCAGTTAAAAAAAGAAAATGGTATATAATTGCATTTAAACCATATAAATGTGCCATCTTAGAAAAACTGTAAAAGTAACATATAATTTCATGAGTAAAAAGAATAAACTGAATGTTCTTTAATCAGGAATAATGCTTATTTTAGATCAGAAACAAGTTACTATCTGGCAACTAAAATAATAAAAAGTGAAAAAAAAATTTCCAGTCAATACTCAAACCACTGCAGTTGAAATGGATATTTGAAATAGTAAAATGACAAAATGAATAATTAGGATTATCAACTAGCAGGATAAAAAATAAAGTATACCTAAATGCAGCTTTTCCCTTAAGGGTTCAACATTATATATTCTGATTCCATTATCCATTGCACAAGAGAAACATCCTATAAAAACAGAAATTTAGTTTGCAATCAATTTATTATAAATATATTTTAATTTACACATCAGTAATATAAATAAGCAAGATGTTTCAATTTTTCTGGTTAGTATACCCTGGCTACTTTATAACAGTAATATTTTTTAAGAATACAATTGAAGCATTAAGGTTAAAAAAAAATCAGATAAAAATATTTAGATAAAATGTTAAGTCATAAAACTGTTAGGTCTAGAAATAATGCTAATTACATAAAAGGACTATAAAATTACATTTTGTTAATTTTATAATCGAAAAAAATATTATGTAATAAATATCTATAAATGAAAATGACAGCAAATCACATTTGAAATTAAAACTTAATTCTAACATTTGTGAATCAAAATCTAAGGTAACATGTGAGCTAGCTAATAATTCTAAAATATTTTCAATAAAAAATACAAAAGACATAGAAATTGAACTGATCTTCAATCTAACATTTTCTAAATTATTCTGAACAATACACACATTTACAAGTTAAACTAGAATATGATGTTAGGGAAAAAAACAGTTCCTTTAGAAGTTAATCCATCAAAACTCTTTATGACAATCACATGTATGGATATGTGGGAAAAGCAGGAAATTTCAAAATAAATGTTTAAAAAATTAGAAATTTATCAATGAATAAATTTAATCCTATTATTAAAAGGAAGGGAGTATGAATCTTAATTTTCAGTGCAGTCACCCACTGACAACATGAAACTTTCTTTTAGAAATCCTAATGCTTTTGATAAAAGGACAACAAAAATATTCATACATCTATCATCCCCCTTATTAACCCTTTTGCTACCAAGGTCTCCTGGCGAAAATGTCCATCGCAGCCCAAGATGTTTCGGGATTCAATTGGAATAGATTTTACGTCTGTCATATACATGTGATGTCAGGCTCTGATAAGAAACGGCTGTATCACATATGTGACGATTGGAAGCGAAAGGGTTAATTTTCATAATCGTTGTTAATTCGAATAAATAAATTCTCTAAAATAATTCTTTGCTTGCATAATTTACTTGGAAAAATCTTTTAATCTCATCTTAACTTTCTAAAACCTTTATAATCCTTTAACCATGAAGCATTAGTTTAAACAAATAAGCACACAAGGACATATAAGCACAATAAATAATTACAGATAAAGACTAAATTGCATATAATAAACTGCATTTCACATTTTTATAGTGATCTTTAAAACCTCCAGTCTAAAGATTTCCTTTCAAACTGCAACAACAGACTGTAGGCTTAGCATAAACATTCATGAATATTAACCATTTTCTTTATATCATAAATTGAAATTTAATGTACAGAATATTCCTTAAAAATCAACATGTATAGCAAATTATTTTTTTTATCACTTTTCGAGTATAAAATTGGATTTTAAGTTACTTTTTAAAAAGTTAAGTATGAAGATAGAGTAACTTTCTGGTAGTCACTCATTTGATTCCATAACATAGGTATTCAGTCTTAAAACAAGAAAAGTAACTAAAATATATATATAAGGCTTATAAATCATGCCTTATTTTTTAATAAATAGTTAAAGTCTTTTGTTTCTACAGCAGTTTAATTTAACAATTGCAAATGCATCATTTAAATAATTTTAGAAATCTCATTAACAAAGAATCTATCCATAAAACGAACAATCACTTATACGCTTTCATTAATATAAATTTCCATATTAAAGAAATTTACTCTCCAACAAAATATGAATGAATGGATTTTAATTTAAATTATTTGTAAAAAAAGTTCTTATTTTAGTTCAATAAATAAAACGAGTATAACGAAAATCGTTTTCTTCACTCATTGTATTTCTATACAAATCATCGATATACTTTTTGAAATTATTTTTACGTATTTCACTAATAATTATTCTTTATTCAATAGCAAACAAGCAAACATGCATTTCACATCATAAAATTTTCGTTTCTACTCCAAATGGAATCTGAAATCACATAGTTCAACGCTTTGATGAATGAAAAACTATGTTTAGAAACTTAAATAAGAGATTGTTTTAAAATGCCAAAGGAATAAACATAATCAATAAGATAGCAAAAAAAATTAGAAACAAAAAAAAGAAAGACCACAAGATCGTCAACAAATAATCCAAAATCATCAACAAATAATAGCGCGCAGTTCGTACATAACAAAGAACACTAAATGAGAGAGAGAAAAAAAATATTACCATGATCCTGGTTAAAGGACAGATTATTAACTCTGCCTCTATAGTCAGGGTTAAAATAGGACATTATGTACAGTAAAATTCAATATGAAAATAAACTTGGACGAAAAATAAAATTCTTAGGATCATATAAGTAAATAGTCAATGACCACTCATCACTGACATAAACCATTCGTCGACCTGACGGTGATATCCATCTACTTTCTACTGCACGTTATATGTTGTTTCACAACAAATGCACGACTTCGAATCTTAACCTCGAACCGTAGTTCCGGAAAGACAGCAACAACATCGATTGAAATGTAATGACGTAAAAGAAGGATCACGTGATTCCGATGTTTATGATGGATATTTTTTTATGTGTTTATTTTCACTTTTGAAAAAGTAAGGTTTTATGAAATTGTCTTAAATTGTCACTGATAGACTGTTTACGATGGACAAATCTATCAATATAATAAATGAGGCATCAATATTTAACTTGAAAATCGTAGAGTAAATCTATAATAGTGAATGCTGCGGGATTCGTTAGTCACTATGCCAATTGAAAAAATTGCAAACAGTTTGAGTTTTCTATTTTAATCTTTTTAGCATTAAAACTTTAAAATTATTATAAAACTACAGATTGAGTGTGTGAGAATGTTGTTACACCTGGGTGCATCAATATCCGGGGATCATATGTCTCAAAATTCCATAGAACGTATAGTCTTCATTTTATTAACCAATGTTTTTGGGGACAAGTTTTTTGCTTTGTTGAGCATCTCGCACGCCAGTGCAGGGTTTATACTGTGTGCTTTCAAGTGTAATGCAAATTCCGTGAGGGAAAACAACATAAACCCACCTGAACATCCTCGCCCATGAAATTTACAAAATTATTGGAAACATTCAATCCATCGAGTTTGTTTGGACCCCTGGACATGCAGGTATTACTGAAAACGAATACGTGGACTCCTTGGCCCGTAAAGCACCAAGCTCCCTGATCTCTCAATGGATATCACATGAAGATTTATTACTTTCTATGTAAAATTATATTCAAGAAGAAGCCAAAAATGAATGGAAAAATTCAAAATACTACCACGAATTTTATTTTTTAAACGAAAACCGATCTCAACTCCAAATTTTTCCTTCCAGTCGCAAGAAAGATGTCCTTATTTCTCGATTCCGTACTAAAACGTATCCAACCAGTGCTAAACTTTTCAGATTCCGACTTGCATCGACATCATTTTGCACTTTATGCAAAGTTGAAGAAACCCTGGAACACTTGCTTTTTCAGTGTCAACGTTTTGAACTTCAAAGAAACTGTTTTCGTGCGGAGATGGGCTGTCTTCCACTTTCTTTCTCATGGATTTTCTCTTTCTCTTTTCATTCCAAAAGGCAGATTTTCGCCATTCTGAAATTTTTGCGCCATATTTATGATGACCTTTAATTCATGTTGTTTTTTTCTTTTTTTTTTTACTTTCATTGACTTTTTCTTAGTTTCGCGATCTCAGAATTTGATCTTTGGATAATTTGAGATAAAGCAGCCAAGGAGCGAGCATACATCTCAAACAGCTTCATCATCATCCACCTGAACAATTTGGATTTAAAGCCCAACACTCTACCACAATGGTGGCTCGTGAGCTCAGAAACGAGGAAGGGTGTAAGATAATATTTATCAAGATAATACATTTTTAAAAAGCTACTTTATCTTTCAATGGGCCAAATTTTTTAATTCCAAAGCCAGATATGAAATTCCCTGCTTTTCAAACAAATTAAATAACCTGCCGACGTAAAAAAAAAATCAGAGCTCTACATACACACTAGGGTGGGTCACCGGCCTATGGAGAAAAAAAAGTTTCCCGCTTTCTATCGGGCACAGCAAGAAAAAGATGCCAAATGGTGTTTTTAGCTCACATATGAAATTTTGTATGAATGCGATATCATCTTCTGCCTCCGGATTGACTTAGAAAGATACGTATTTTGGAAAAAATAAACTTCTTTATGATGAGTTGCTACAACTAGGCTAAAAATAGTTTCAAAATGTGTGTCTGTCAAA